>KB670536.1:183886-213455 GCA_000349105.1 Anopheles epiroticus
TAGATTTTTGCTCGGAACAAAATCTAATGGTTTTTACGCTGGCTAGTTTTGCCTGTGATTTTGTATGGAGAGCTAGCAGCATTTTAGCCTAGAAACGTCAAACACATACAAAAAAACTGGCTTAGGTCATCATAGACCCCATTGTTGGTAAAGGGGTACATTCCAAATTGTACAACAAATTACATTGGGGTCTTTTTTTATAATAATATTTTTTCTTTCGCCAAAAAATCATTTTTGATGTTTCATTCCGGAAAATGGCCACTGTGCATTGTGGTACGACACGGTAGTGCTGCACACGTACAAACCTGATGGATTGGATAGTATGGTGCTCCTAATAGTTGAGATTTAAATTAGATTCCTTTTTTGCTTACGCTTCTGATTTTGATGTTGTTGTGTTGTGTCAAGGAAATATGAATTTCGCTTGCATCACTCAGCCATTTCGTCCTACGAGCATGGTAATAAACGAATAAAAGTAAAACACCCCGGCAAAAAGCTTTTGCCTCAAACAGATTGCGAAATCGGCCTTTAATAGGTAATCCTTGTCGAGGGGGATTAAAGAAATGAAACAGAACAAAAAATGCAAAATAACTCAATCAAAAGACTTAAGCGACGAACCCCGATCAAGCTTTACCGGTTCGTCGCTTCTACTCTTGTTGAGAATTTCTTTTTCCCTGCTAGCCATTCTCAATAGAACACAGAGGCCATATGTTGATTTGTTGGTGTATACATTCTATTCATATGCGTATTAAAAAGATAATTCCCTCCCCTGTGGGAGGAACTCCCTTTTCCATAAAAATCGAAACCATTGAACTGATTTGAATAAATTTTGATATGCACACATGGCGTGCTGTCCCGAGACAGTGTATGGCATGCAAAAATCAACCCTATCGAAGCATTTATGAGACAGCTTAGAATGGGTTTGTTTTTCACATTTTTTCTATCCTTCAGCCTACCTTTCATTATAAGCGCGTTCTGGAACAAGTTTTTTTCTGCATCCATTTTTCGATTGTGGATAAAGTGGTTCGACTCTAATGGCTGTGGAGCACCAGCTGTTTATCTGGTGGGTCTGACAATTTGTTGTGCATATATTAACCTTTTGTTGGACAGTGAAACTACCGTCTTTGGATTAAAGCATGATGATGGTATGGAATCAGGTTTTTATGAGATTAGGGAGGAAGTTTTGGTAGCTGGAAATGATCTACTGCAGAGAATCGTATCGTGCAACACATTAATATATTATTATTCAAAATTTGCTTCCATCGTGATGAACACAAACTTGAAACCCTGGGAGGTTTTTGAGGGAGGACGTTAATAGCGATCGTATTTTTTTGAGGAAATATAGGAACTCCAACGACGCGTAGTTTAGAGGAGGCTCCGCTTGTGTTGATTGGTATTGACAGTTAAGTTTAGTGGAAGTGAGTGATAATACTCCTCACAAGAAGTAAAACCCCAAGTTTTCTTCCGATTAATTTACGAGTCTTTGCACCCCCCGAAAAGTTGTAGAATTAGTCGATATTGTGAAATGACCTGCGTGGATGAAGTTTTGAAGCTTTGCTTCCCCATCAGGCAAATGTAAAAACGCGCATGGTGATTCTGCAATAAAGACGCGGGGGACGACGAACGAAAATTATGTTTGCTTTGGGTCTACGGTCTCCTACGCAAACCTCGTCCCGCTGTACGACAGCATCACTTACAATTTAAATCGTATAGAAGCGAAAGAGTACGGCGCGTCTCGGATTACGTATCGCAAGAAGACGGTGGCGGAATGGAGAGTGAAAACGCAAAACAGCACAAAACAGCCGATTTCAATTGGCTGTGAAGTGAAGGCGCCTGGCGCACCGGCACAGATTGTGTGTTCAGAAGGAAACCGCCCGTTGGAAAGAATCGCCGCCACAGTGACATGAGATTGCCAGGGTTCTCCTCCTACGCGCGCATCTTGCCCGAGTCGAAAGTTGCATTGTGAACAAGAGCGGAATTAGCCTCGACCTGGATGTTGGCGATCGGAACGGTTGGGCGATTTCTTTCGCCCCTTTTGTTTTCACCGTCTACAGTAGCGAGAAGGACTCCTCTGGATCTGCCTATATTCGCTTGAAGTTGGGAAGATTTATTTTGCTCCAAAAATGAAGCACTTTGGAGCGGAGAGTATGAGACAGTGACAGGCGGTGAGTCCCCTCTCAGATGTCTCAGACGCGTCCCAGCGTCCCCAGACAACAACGGCACGACGGCGGCTTCTTGTTAGCGTGAAACCCCTGAAGACAATGCACAAACAAATGCAATCCGGGGGCGCGCGTGATCCATCATCCGATTGACAGCCAGTTCTGGGGGAGACCGTTGATTGTGTGAGACGGAGGCGTACTTTCGGAAGGCACTCGACCGTCTGGAATGGAATGATGGCATACCGATCGGGCGGTAGGGGGGAAGAACTTCAGGTCTCCAGAGGAAGGTCTGACCTGAGATAGTCCATCCGGTTGAAGATCCATCACACAATAGCGCTAAGACCTCCGGAGGGAAGCAGTGTATGTGCATCCTCTTATCTCGTAGATGGTATGCCTTGGAGCTGGGCCGTGGCTGAGAGCAGGCTTGGACGAAGGCTCGTCTTGAGAGTGGGCGTAGGTGTTGGCACTTTCAATTGCACACGACCATCGGTGAAAGTAGCTCGGTTTTCATTGTTTAGCCACCGTGAAGACATTCCGCGCAGATGTGTGGTGCAGCGCCACAGTATGTGCGAGGCACTGTGAGCCTTCGTTTCATCAAGATGCTGCTCCGTTTCGGAAAGTCCCACAAATATTGGACTGCTGAGCTTTGGTAGCAGTGAGGAACGGAGAAGCCTAAAACAATTCTCTTTCGCGCGAAAGGTACTCGTAAACATTTATTTTCCTCTTGGGCGGAATCGTTCGTTGCCTTGATGATGCTACTTGCTACGTTATCCAAGGTATCGCATGCAACGGAGGTGTTTAATCTATTTCGATTGCTTTTCGTCCGCCGGAGGAGGTGAAGTGTTAAAACAAATATCTCCCATTTAAATGCGGCCAGCATTTAATGCCGTAGCCGATTGCGCAATTTCGTGATAGATCCGATCTTTCGGTGGGTGGTGTCCGAGAGTTGAGAAAAAAAAGGTGGAGTGAGTTTGTTATGCAGCAGCGTATGGTGGTGCTGGCGTTTTATCGTCCAGTTTTTGTTTTCTCCGGCGAGCACACGTGCAGGGTGGTGTACACGATAGTGCTGTAGAGGAAAAGAAAAGAGAAAACTCTTTTTATGTTTGTCTAGGCAAGCCAATTTGTTGGTGGATGCCGGATTAAATGCAATTCTTCGTTTTGCTTCGTTTGTTTTAGATCTTGGTGTTAATAACGTTTTTTTAATTGAATTTCATACAGTATTCGATACATTTTAAATTTAAGTAGTAATCTCTTTTTTAACGAAATTAAAATCACAACAGAACTTTATAAATGGGTAATGCATTATTTTAAGTATCATGGAATTAGAGGCAGCTTGAGGCTAGAACTGACAACCTTTTAAATAGTAATCCAAGTGCTAGATGCAACACTATACGACGCTATGAGTGCAGCATTGTTAAATGGCAATAAAAGTAAAGAGTTCAGGTTAAATGTTCATTGAAGCTGTAAGTTACATCAACCTGAAACCTTTGCTTGGATCTAGAATTTATCCTGGATAAAAACGAATCCTATGAGGAGGAAAACTTGATAACAGTGAATTTCATACAATTATTTAATATTATTTCATAATTTCAAAATTCATATCACAGATGATAAGTCCTTGTACTCGAAAAAAATAAGTTAACGATGTTTTCTTGTGTGGAACAGCATAAAATAGACTCTGTAAACGAGTCATTTTTACAGTCCCTTGAGTTCCCTGACATGTTTTTATTAAAGAACTCCAAGCTTTTAACAGTTAAACCCTTGATTCCTTGACACAAAACTGTTGCAAGCCTCCAATTAGGTCAATGAATGGGAGAAAGATCGATCGTTATAAAAGTCAACACCACCCAACAGCAGCGGCAGCAGCGCCGTCCGTGCACGCTTGCTTCCTACACGCGCTCCGTTTTGCATACTGAGCATGACGTCAGATCTCTTTTAATTCACTCTCAACCATTTGTTGTTCCGCTGGATTTCATCGCAAACCTGTTTCCGATCACTTACTCTCGATCGTTTTCACTAGAGACAATACACAATCCTTCGTAGGTGTAGAGGCGGTCGGTTGTTTTATTGCTTAATTTGGTTGACCAGTTCTTTTCCTTTTCAACCCACGATGCACACACAACCAGCTCTCCATTCCCTTTAATGGTAAAGGTTTCTTGTGGTGTTGGTTTCGTGAGGCGCAACGTCAGTGTGTCACATCCGCTCATCGACTAACGAAATTGAGTCAAGAGCAGTGAGTCGCGTAACCAACCACAATCTCATAGCATCCTCCAGAAGCTGTCGACTCATCGTTTTATGAGGATTTTCAAGTTCCTCCCGGACCGGAACCGGATTCGCGTTGCAAAGCTTCCGTTACGGATCGAATCTTGTGTGTGTGTCATTCGGATGCATTGCCACGACGTGGTGACTTCATCCGGACTGTGGGGCCGGTTTGGCGAAGAAATTCTGATTGTGTCCAAGTCACAAGGGTCAGGTAACGGGTTGCTATCGCCGCGCAACTAAATCTGTTCCTTCCTTGGGAGGTGTTACATTTGAATTCCGTCAGATAGGGGGAAGGTATTGCTTCATTGCAGCATTAGCAACACTGATTCCTGTTTCTCCACTCTGACATTCCTGTGGTGTGGCGCGGTATTGGAGAAAATGTATGCTTGGCATGAAGATAACATTCTTCTGTCCAACTAGCGATGAGATCATTAGGGGTCTGACGATGGTCTAAGGGATTTATTTATGATGAAAACTCCTTTCCATGATAATCTTACAGCTGATATAAATTTGATAATATTTTTAGTATAGATGACTCAAACAAGAAATGTTGGTGCTTTGAATCTTTGAATATCTTAGCTGGCATACTTTCTAAACTTTCTTTGTTATTGATACGTATCATGCCTGGTCCGTGTTATTCGACAGATCCAAGCGTCAGATTTGATTTGAAGAAGTTGATGATCCTCAATCGATTTTGGATGAAATTCTGAAAAAAGTCTCTCTCCCGGGAGATCAAATCAAAGTTTTGCAATCTCAGGTTGATAACTGTCACAGGAAGCTTTCTTCTCCTCATCTTCACCTGATCTTGTCGCCCCAGAGAAAGCAAAAACCTGTCCAGCAAAGAAAAGAGCCCACAGCATTCGAGCAAGAATACGGACATTCCATACCGGAGAGGGAGACTTTTTGAGAAAAAATGCACCTTCTGGAGAGCTGGAGATTCCGTGTTTGAAACTGCGGAATCAGCAGGATAAAGTCGCCCGCGCAACTTCCACACACACTCAGACACAGGAGCGGCAATGTTGATGCGCGGCTCACCAACACAACATCGTCTGCCGAGCATCGAATTTATGTGTCAGGTGCGCATCGGTGGGTGACGTTTAACTGTTTGAGAGACTTTATCCCGTTCTCTCCCTCTCGTTTGCCAAAGAGAAAAAAAAAAACAAAAGAAATACACAAAAAGAACCTGCCATGGCTGGTGGTGTAACGTACACGGGGAGAGAAATAAGAAAAGAAACGTCATCCCCTTTCTTGGAAGTATACTTTTTGGTGTTGGTGTGCGTTTGTGTGCATTTATGCTCACGCGGGGGCGCATGATCTCTCGCTCTCTCCCAAGAGAGGCGAGAGCATAGTTCGAGGAAAGAGAGGGCGATCGAGAGTTCACTTTGCGACGTTCCGAACTGCTCGACTCTCAGTACTTAGCTGAAATTCGTTGCGTACGGTTGCTTCGACAACGCGCCGCTACGAGAAAAAGCGAACGAAGGGAAAACGTCCACATCTTTTCCATCTTGTGTTTTGAAGAAAACAAAAAAAAAAAGGCAAGCAGTGTTTGTGCGTTGTTTTCTTTGCCCCTTTCATCTTCATTGCGTTGTGTGCATGATCGTCGTCGTCGTCGGTCGCGGCTTTCATGTTGGTTGATAGGTTTTCTGGTGTCTAATTTTCCCCCATTGCCGTGTGTGTTGGTTGGCTGTGCTGTTGTGTATCCCTTCTCCAGAAGGGTTTGTGTTTTTTCCTCGAACGTGTGTGTGTGTGTGTGTATGTGTGTGTGTGCGTGCTGGGTCGTTTAAATCATTCGTGAATGTGGGAAATGTGAGTGATGTGACTGCCTCGTGTTCTCCTTTGATTTGATCAAAGATCGGTTGGGAAGTCTTACCGAGAAAGCTTTCCCGCAGTGAGACCAACTTCAAAAAGTTCTTTTTCTCGTGTTAGTGTGGGTGTGTGCAAGGGAAAGGGTGCTAGTGTGTGGCACGATACAAAGCGTAGAAATGTGGGAGGCAAAGAAAGATACATTTATCAATGAATCAAGGGGAAAAAATGGAACGCTAATGTCTTTTTTTCGAAGCGAAAGACACAAAAGAAACACCTTAGCTCTTAGTTACTTCAATTCAATTAAGAGAAAAGAGCTTCTAAACAGTTTTGTTACAGTTTACGACTTTACAAGATCCGCTCGGAAATTACTTTATTGCAAACGAAGACTTGTCCGGAAGAAAATAACTCCGGACGACTTTGTACCTTTCGTGTGGTGGAATTTTTGTTCCGTCGCTCTCTCTCTCTCTCGTACTGCTTGAAAAGTACGCGATAGCGGGGCTTTTGGATTTGCTTGTTTTGCGTTTGGTGTGACGTTTCTTGGGCTCTAGCCTCGCGCTGCCCGTAGTTCCAAATCTCTCTGTTCGTGATGCGCTCGATACACGTACTCCGCACCAGGGTTCGTGCGATAGCGACGCGTTTTTCCATCTTTTCTCATATCCGACAGCAAACGGTCGTTCATAAGCGAAAGAAGGAATACAGTCCGGGCCTGGAGTTGCTGCCCAGCAACGCAGCAAGCAATGAGACAGAGTGGCATTATTTTCAAGTGCCTTCAGTTATTGTTTTGGGCATCTTTTTCGTCTTTGGAAAGGCAGCAGGTTCCGAAATAAAGGAGGGAGCTTTAAATTCTGGTTTTTCTCAATCCGCTCCGGCACCGCTATTACGAACCGGTACTCTTACGCTGTGAAGAAACGAGTGAAGAAAGAAGAATTGTAGAGGAAAAACAGGCCGAGGGATATGATGAGAAAAATTGAGACAAATTGAAAAGAAATTGTTCTACTGCTTTTCATTGCAGTGGAACCTTCATCCATTCTGGTCTCAGACGTCTTCTTTGGAGGTTGTATATCACCATAAATCTTTTTTTTTTTAATATCAGTAACTCTAAACCAGCCAAAACAGTGCAAAGGTAAACGAAAAGCTAAGAGTGTGACTACCCTCAACTTTGCTCTAATGTTCCCGATTTATTGATACCGATTACACAACCAATCAGTCGTTATGACTTAAACAATCATTTACAACTGTTCAAAAGGCGGGTAATAAAGCAAAAAATATTGCACTCTTTCTTCATTCGTTTATTCTGCGCGCTTTGGTTGTGTGCGTGGGGGAAAAGTGAGCGGAAAAGCAGCAGCCGAATTATTGGGGTTATCGATTTTCCTTTCGCAGTGCCGAGCGACTCTGGTGCACCATTATTGGTGGCTTTCGTGGTGCCGTTGGATAACTTTTCCGATCCCGAAAGTGACCCAAAGTGAGTTGATCGGTGTTTTTTTTCCTCTGCAGCTCTCGCACCTTTCAACCACATTATGCAATTATGTCTTTCTTTTCCTTCGTCTTTTGTTACCTTTCAACTTCCTATTTTGCTAGGCGTTTTTCGTGAAAAGTTTTCTCCGATTCCCTTTCATTTGAGTCACCAGTGGTCTCTGCAAGAGTGTTGTTGGAGGATGAATTATGGATGGAGGCTTTGGCGTGGGGTGTCTTCTTCGTTTTTCTCACCACTAAGGGGTAATGGAGTGGACGATCTTGGGGTGTCATAATTGCGTTCCGGTCGTTTGGATCGGAAGCAAGGGTTACGGAATAAAACTCAATCGGATGGAATAAAAAATCCCCAAAACACCAGTCTTGGTTTTTAAGCTGTTTTAGGAAGAGGTTACAGTGTATTTCGGAGAGGAGTGATGTAAAAGCTCGTTCCATTCGATTAACCACTAATAAAGTCCCACCCCGTCTCGTAAAGATCTGTGATCGGTGGATAATTATGATGTTTTAGTAGAAGGTCATCATTCCATTTGATAAGGCAAAAGCTCTTAAACAGGTGTTTTGGTCACATTTTCCCTCCCGCAGATTGTTTTCGAACAGGAGCCATTTCGAATGTTTTTATTTTTCTTTGTTATGTTTTCGGATCAGGTTGCAGACCGGTGTGTGTGTGTGTGCCGCTCGATCATTGCGAATTATGCGACCACGGCACGGGAAAATTTAAATGTGATAAAAATGCAAATGAAATCAGCAGCGGGAGGGCAGCCAACCCAACACATTTATTGGCATTTAATTATAAGGATCAGCTTTTGGAATCTGTGTCCTTTTCGCTGGGTTTCGGTATCGCAGCGTGCCATATCTCGACACGATCGATCGCCGACCATCGCTATCAGGCAATTCGTGTTATTCGAGGCAGTTACTCGAAAGAAGAGGAAACAGCATGAAGGAGCGATCGATTAAATTGTGTTGCATTCCTGGGGACAGGAAGCCTCCGGTGGGCGGTGAAGCGGGTGTGACAATATTTATTGAGTTTTTCTTACCGTAGTTTTAGGTTTTTTTTAAGCCACCTCGGTTTGCTGCTCTGTGGTGGTGCTGTGCTCTTCTGCTTCTCCTGCTGGGAATGGATTTGTTGGGATTCGATTAAAAAATCCGGTTCTAGTGAATCTTCAGGCAGCAGCAGTATAAGATCTTTTCACCAGCAAAGATTCCGATTATGCAAAGCAGGGAACGGTTTAAGTCCGATAAATGTTTCAACATTTTGAAATTTAAAAACAACACTGTGCTCCAATAGGTACCGCCGAAAGCTGCAAAAGAAGCACATGCCATCAAAAAACAGTTTTGTGAGATGAAACGTGGAGTTTAATTGGTGGCGTCAGGGTAATCCTGTTAATGAGTAAAGCGTCGAGATGGAGTGAACTAACGAGATCTTCTTTTTTCTTTCGAGAGACATTGGTGGAGGTCTTGCTGCAAGAAATGTAGGCAAAATGTTGAGGTAGAGCTATGGTAAAGGACCTGAAGAAGGTATCAGGTAGTGGTGAAATAAAATAACTCGAAGAAGCTAAGATTTTTACGGAATCCTGGAATAATATGACGAAGGTTTATGTTTAAATTTTATTTAGAATGCTTTCGTAGCACATTGAAGTACAGTAGTTCCGGATGCGTTAGACAACATATCATTATTATGCTATCAGTTTTAAAGCCATTTCTGCTTAGAATTTATAAATATGTTGGAAGCATCGCATTCAGGTCTGTACCTGTGGACGTAACAGATTTTTTTTTTCCTAAGAGCCGATGTATGCATTAAGGGGCAAACATTTGACGCATAAATTAAAGGATTTTGGTGGCTCAGAACCATAGAATAACAAATCCAAAAGCAACTCCGGTTGATGCTTTCCAAGAATCGCCGTTTTTTTTATAGAAATCCCAAACATTATTCTTCTCCGATGTCTGTGGCGCTCTGGTACCTGTTTTGTAAAGCCCACCGAGCAATGCTTTACCTTCGTGTGCGTATATTCCAGAACTGTTCGTTTCGTCAACACACTGTTGTGGCCGTGTGTGCGTATATTAAGGGAAGTCGTAAAAGAAGTCCCATTTTCGCACAAACGACCCCGGCAAAGGGAATTCTTTTCCATATTTCTTTCCATACCGGTTCGTCTCTGTGGACGTTGGAATCGTACCCAAGGCGCGCTCCGGTTGGATTGGGTTTGTTGCTTCTTCGCTCGGCGATCTTGGCAAAGTCTGTGAACTTTTGCACACAGCTCTCGAAAGGGAAGGCCGTAAATGGTGGGGAGAAGTAGGGTTAAACCTTCCGCGTTTTCTTCCTTCGCCTTAGAAGCGTTCCTCCGGGAGAGCGAAAGTGGTGACCTGGATGGATGGGTTTTGTGTGGGGAGGTATTTTTGCTCTCCCAGCGTTTCTTGGCGGCTCGAAACCGGTCTTTGGGTGTCGCGAGGCATTCGCGGCGAAGTTGTGCCGCGAAGGGTTTCTGCAGTTCCCAAAGAATGGTATGCGAATATCTTGGACCGTCTACGCGCACACAGACACGCACACACACACGCACACTAGGCACTTAAAGGAAGGGAGGAATGTGTTAGAATAACGTGTTTGAACAGCGAAGCGTGCATTCCATATGGAAGAACAAATGGAAGAAACAAGGATTTTAAAATTTGCGAATTGGAATCGTTCGAATGCGAAAGGAAGAACCTTTTTTGAACGTTAGCTCTGTAGTTTGAGTTAAAAAAAACTGTGCCACGTTAAGTTGTGTAAACCAGTGTGGTGTAAAAAATATAATACATAAATCACAAAGTTTTGCAATGATAAAATTGCTCCAAAAAGTGTAATCCAGCAAGGCAGGCGAGTGTTTTAATTTCATTCTTTTCGATATCAGCAGCCCAGCGAGAAACGACAGCACATAAAAATATCGATCGACAAACCCCTGCTTCGCGTTTGCGAGTGAAAAAAGCGGTTTTCTCGTGAGGAAAATTCACAGCAAACGTGTGTGTGCGGGTAGCAGCGAGGAGAATAGAGAAAAGTGTGCGAAAATCGAAACAAAAAAAAATCTTGAAAGTGAAAAGATGGATAATTTCGAGGAAGAAATATAAATCCATTTATCGGAAGATTCTGTGCCGAAGTGTGAAGAAGAGTGAGAGAGTGAGAGAGAGAGAGAGAGAGGGGAGAAGGTGGTGCAGGAAGGGTGTAACGAGCTACGAAAAATTAGTGTCGAAATAGCGAGTGATAAGTGTGTGTGTGTTTTTTTTTTGTTTCTTTATACGTATAATTAATATTCAACTAAAGTGCCATTAACAACAGCGCAATCGCAGCAGTCTTCAATACAAATTAATCAACGCAAGCGTGTGCGAAGCTTCAAAGTAATCCTGCCAACCCCCGTTCCGCTTGTTTTACAACGATTTTGTTTCTTAACCACTACTAAGCAACGCAAACAACGTATTTAAAACGGAAGGAAAACATAAATATACCATAACCACCCAAATATAAAGTAACCCTTCCCGATCGATGGTAAAACGCAAGTAAACGAAAGTAATCACAACAACGAAGAGAGAGAAAAAAACCGAAACCGGAAACCTCGAACGGCATCACGTGTGAACCGGGGCCAACAGCCACACTGCGAACGTTTTTCCACAACAATGTCAACGCAATCGTACTACAAGGACCGGCTCGGGTTCGATCCGCGGGAGGCACTGTACGACAACAACAACGGTGAGGTGTCACAGCACCACACCAGCAGCTCGACCAGCATCAACAACAACCATCAGCAGCATCATCAGCAGCAACAGTACCATCAAACGATTACGACCACCACGACGCACCGGCACAGCATTGGCGGCAGCGGTGGTGGTGGTGGCACCACTACTACCAGCAGCGGTGGAACAATAGTGGGCAAACATCATCACTACTACAACAATGGTGGCGGCGGCGGTAGCCCCGGTCCAGGCAATGGTACCTTGGGTCGCGGTACGAGCCCGCACAACGGCGGCACCAGCCATCATCATCATCATCACAGCAGCGGCAGCAGCAGCAACAACAACGGCGAGTACTATCATACGACGCCGGCCAAACGCCACCGGCAGTCGTTTACCGGGGCGTCACCGGGCTCCGGCTCGTCGCTGAACGTTACCAGCCAGGGCGGCTACGAGGATGCGCTGACACAGTTTAAAGGTACTGCCTTAATGACGATATGGGAACGGTTTGTGTGGGACACGATAGGTACGTCTTTTTCGCAGGTTCTCGGACGCCGCCGAGGCCGCCGCGTCTCCTTTTTCCTGTGTGACTGTGTGTTGCGAGCATGCAGTTTGGCTGTGTCGTGCCGTTTCGTTGTGTTTCGCTGCAGCTGCTGCCCTGACGAAGGAGGCTCGAGAAGGACAAGAGTGACTTCCGTTCTCGAAAAACTAACAGTTCCCGCTGTGTTGCTAAAACATCCTTAATGCCTGTGCATTTCCGCATTTGATGTGTGTTTTTCTTTTGTTTGTTCTTTCGTTTCCATCAAGTCTTTGATCCCTCTTAACACACACTTTTCTCTGTGCGCCTTTTTTTTATGTTTTGAGTTGCAGTGCGTTATGAGAAAAATCAGAGCAATGAAGCCTCTTCATTCATTATATGGTAAATAAAGGAAAGGAAAGATCGCAAGAACTTATCTTTGGGAAAAGTCAACACAAAACCGCCCTTCATCCTGTTTGTAAAGGTTTTTTTTTGTTGAAAAAAGAAGAAACCATGAAATGCTTTCTTCTCAGGTTGTTTTTAAACTAACGGAAAAAATCTTCCCAAAATTGTTATTTTTTGCCCTTTTTTTGAGTTTATGACGTTTATTTAACAGTATAGGGCCTAGCAAGTGGTCTCCAAGCAGTACTTTTAATTATGTTCTATTTGGTTTTGTTTTAGCGAAATTGCGGATATGCTTTCATCTGTTTTGTACTTGCTTAATACGATCTCTTCGATCTTTTTACAGATTGTACATGTCTCATGTACATCTACCGTATGCGTATTCCTCCATTATAAGAGCAGACTTTGTGCATACATGAACATTTTTTAAAGACTATCATTTTTATTTAATTTTGATAAATTTTTAAATTTAATAAATAAAATAAATACACATTTTTGTATTTTTTTTACGCGTTTTATGTCGTTGAATAAATTAGCTCTTCTATTACCTTTATCCATAATTTTTTTTATCATGACAATCAAACACGTTTTTCCATAGCTATATCGATCACTGCATTGTACCTGTTTGACATGTCGAAAATTCTATAAGCCAACTGAAAACTTATTTTGGAATGAGTGTAACATTCGACATCATTTTTAAAACATATTGAAAGCCACAAATTATTCTAAGCCCACTGAAAAATGTTGTTGCTTGGTCTCTTGATAGATTATCACTTACATACACAAAACGGGTTTTTTTAAACGTGCACAAGTAGGATGTATAGTCAAACAAAAAAAAACAGTCTTAGTATAGTGTTTGTTTGATATTTGGTTTTTATTTATTTTTTGTTGTTTTTTTTTTAATGGTTTGTTATACGTTGGATTAAATGTAAAAATTATTTGATTTTTAGTTCCAAAGCATGTAGTTTATAAATGTTGTATGTTGTTTTACTTATTTTACTGCGCTTGTATTTTGGTACTCATGTATAGAAACACCAATGCACCTGTCTTAAGAACTGTTAGTTTTTTATTTTTAATTTACTTTGTGTTTTTTATGAATTGAATTTTTACTCACACTACCGTGCTTTAAAATTGAAACCCATTCTATGCATTTTTTATTTTTTTTAACAAACTGTATCTTTTTGGGTCACAATAAATATGGAACTGGAGACTCCTGTTTTGCAGCCGTCTGCTTTTATCTTGCGCTTTTAATATCTTTCCAAAAAACACAACTCCTGACACACGGAAGTCTCGATATCTCGATAATGATATGGAACACAACGATTGTACAGTTCGATGTATCATCAGCATGTTGTGAGCACAAAGAGCGAACGAAAGCACCCTCATTTGCCCTTTGTTTGGGCGAAGGTGTAATGTGAAGTGCACAAATAGTGTGTCTCTTCAGTTAGTGCACCATTAAAAGCCATTTGTGTGTACGGCATGTGCCTACATGCAGCCGCGTTGAGTCACGTTTTCGTGCGACAATGCTCTGCAGTTAAGCACCGTCGTTCTTGCCGTTTCGTCTTTCACTTAACGAAGCAAAGGAGGGAGGGGTTCGGGGCGGGCCCCAAAAGTGCAAAACGATTGCTCATCGAACCATTTTAAAATGCTGCATTTGTTCGGGTGCTTTTGCGCAACATGTTCAGCTGACCGTCCGGACCAAATCGGCTGCAGCAATGCAATTCGCGCTTCTTCTTACTGCCGTCCACGGTCCAAGAAGGTGGTAGACAAGATATTTTATCGATAAATCACGTGTGCGTCAGTTGAGGGATAAAAAAAAGGTGTACGCGCTGTTGACGTCATGTGAAGCTCGGTTTATTGTTTATCGGTTAAGCTCCCCACCCTCCCTCACACCGTGAGAGTCGTCACACGGAATGACACAGGGCGGGGGGAAGAGGGCTTTTGTTTTGGGGCTGCGGTATCGTTTGATGTGCTAATCATACGCGAGCACTAATTAGGGAAACGCTCTTTATTGAATCTTTTTATTTCGTTATCGTGATATTCATGATTGATTAGATTCAGACCGTGCCGTACCGTGTTGTGAGTGTGTCTTCGTTCACTCCCCAGCCTCGGGTGTTGTGGCTGTTGTGATCCCGTCGCAGTACGCTCCCCATGACCGTTTAAAGGCAATCAGCTACGGGCTATAATTGAATTAACAATTTACCTCCTACATCCCGCTGCGGGAGCACTTGTTGCTTGTTGCCTCCCTTGAGGCGTACGAAGAAAAAAAAAACGTCATCGAACTGTGTCAAGTTCTTCCCGTAATGTGTCCCGTGAGTAATTCGCCTTGCTCCGGGGGCCAGTGTGTGCACAAGCGACTCGCTAATGGAAACGACGGAACCCGGATGACATTGACAGCAATTCAAATATTGGTATTTCCGTTTCGACTGACGAAAGCCGTGTGTGGTGTGTGTGTGTGTTTATTGGTGATTTTTTGGGAGTGGATGGCCAGCAGAAGTACTCGCGACATCGTTGCGGTGTAGTAAGTGCCTGAAGTTCGTTTGAACCTATCGTTTTTTTGTAAGTCTTACAAAAAGTTTTTTGAGGCACGCTACAACACGTATGCCCTGTGATATGATAAGCGAATTTGAGTCATTTGTTAAGCAGCACAACGAAAAAACGCTGCCCTCTAGCGTGTGTTCGCAATGATTGATTAGCGCAGCAAAGCGCAAAACGTTGACTATTTCTTCGGAACTTTTGTGCCGCGTGTGAGCAGAGAGGATCAATCAATCGTACGGTCGGACCATCACTGGGATTCTCGGACACGCACAACACAAAAATCATTACAGTTTAAAGGTGCGGTGGCTGGCAAAGGGGGTGGCTGGTGCGTGTAACTTAGTCACCTCGAATTACGTGCCCAATTTTGGGCTATTTGGCAGCACACCCGGCAGCAATCGATATGTCTGATTAATTGGGAAAGTCGCACCGAGGGTCGTCGAGCACGCGTTTATCAACCGCGCTGCGCTGCTCCCGCACGCCTGCTGCGTGCACTGTTCTGCTGTTATTCGGCTCACGCACGATCTTTGATCGATCGATCGCAATTGTTGACATCTTAGACATGTCAGGTTTAAGGGGGGTAAACGGATTCGTCGTGGGAGCATGTTTCGAAAAAATGGTCACTTGTCGTAGTACGATTTATTTTTGGTTTTTTTTTCTTCGTCTGTCGTCTCGACGATGTTCGTCGATTGTCATAGCGCGCTCTATCGCTTGCCAGAGTGGAATGTTAAGCATGGCTGTGAAGGTGTACATCGCTGCTTGCTAAAATTAGCGTCACCTGGCGCCAGTGCAATTGTTTGGATATATTGTTGGAATTTCCTACCGTTTTTTAGAGGGATTTTATGAATTCGTGTCACACTTTTAGCTGGAGGGAATGAATCATACCGTACGCTTTACACTACGCGTGCGAGATTGAACTTTTCTGGATACTTATTTTGCATAGTAAAATGCTAAATGAATAGAACGCAAAAAGATAAGTTATAATAGGGTGTTATTATCTAAATATAAAGTAATACATATATCCACATAATCAGGGTTTGATGCAATACGACCTGGCAGCTACTTCGGTATAATCCCTGGCAGTGGTTTTGGTTTCATTTTATATGCTTTAGCGCACTCCTTCGCTATACAGTTAGCTGCTCTTTTTATCTTTGTAAATTTGGATCTTTTTTTATGTTCATAAACAGTATTACAGTAACAGTATGAAAGTATCAAGTTTTTTTTATCCATTTTCTAGTCCGTGATCCTGTTTTTCTTGTGTAATTTAATGTATAGTTGCTGATTTAGAATTAATCTCTTCATTATAGAAAATATCTTATTGGATAAATAGTTTGATTACTCCTTCACCTTTTTCTCTTATTTTTATTGTGTATAAACTAGTTGTTTTTTTATTTTTGGTAAAATGATATTTTTATTCTACTTTGGACCACATACACTATTTATCAATTGTGAAAAAAACTGTAACAATTTTGTTTAGTCATTTTTCAAACTTACGATACTGGAAAGGGGTTAAAACGTTTATTTTGCATATTTTTTTTTGTAATGAAATTATAAGTAATTATTTGAGCACACAAAAATGGAGACTAAATACACTTTTTGTATTATCCTTTTCGTGGTGTCTCAATAATATTTTATTTATACCTAGTTAGAAGCATGTAATTAAACGATCCGACACTCCTTTCTCTTTTGCATTGTAATCTTTTATTAATATTACAATCATGAAGGAAACACACTTAGAAAAATGAATGCTCAATTTGCAACTATTTTCAAAAAAAAAAGTCTAATAAAGCTAATTGAACCCCCTGTATTTCTGAAAAAAAAATGCTAAGACGACTTTTAATGTGTCTGGATAATTAACATGCCATTGAAAAATTCAACAACAACAAAGAAATAAAATAAAGAAATCCATTCCGATGCCACAAGATGTATGAATGAACTTGCCTAGCGCTCTTACAAACACATAGACAAAAGCAGCATCCCTTACCACACCAACGTTCCACCCCTCCCCCATCCATTGGTTGTCGTTGTCGACCGTGGCTGAGGTTTGCTGACGAAAGCTTAACCCTCGTTCCTCTCATGTTCCGCCTGTCTGCGACTCTACCCCTACCCGAACCACAATTCGCATGTAGGGTGTGTGCTGCCCTTGCCACAACACACATCCATCCGGCGGCGGAGACAAGCTTTTCGGAGCTGGCCATTCATCTTCATCCAACCTGAAGCGCTAGAGCGAACGATAGCAGAAACACTGACCAACGGGAATGTGCGCGTTGGGCGGCAGGAAAAGCGAGCAGAACAATCTTCGTCACGTCCTTTCACATCAAAACCCATCACCACCCACCCACCCATCCGGGAATGGTTTGCGTGCATGTGAGTGTGCGTTTTTTTTATGGATTCCGGAACCTGTTTTCAGCCTTCCTGCGGTGTGTGAAGCCCTCGTGGCTGCGACTGCGACTGGTGCGAGGCCCCGGGTCCGGGTGGTAATTGAATTTGAGCGAACCAGAAGGTAAAAATATCAGTGCCGAGACACACACACACACACACTTCACTGTTTTTCTTCGCTTCACGTTTGCCCGCTCCTTGTGCGTTGATTTATCTTTCCGGCGAGCGCGACGTTACTGCTGACATCGGGGGTTGGTTTTGATTAGCCCTGATAGGTAGGAGTTTCTTTTCCTGTGCGGCTTTTTGCTTGCGAATATGAATTCCATGTTTATGTGGAGGCTGGAAAGCGTACCCGGGGAGGTCGCTTCATTTGACAACGATCACGGGCGCGCTGTATGCTCGTTATCGTTGTGATCTAGGTGAATGTATTTTTTTCATCTCTAGTACAGATGCCACAGTTCTAGTAGAAGAGGAAATATTAAAGGAGAAAGTATTCGAATGGTATGGTTTTTTTAAAGTGTTTGTAGGAAATATGTTTGCTAGTATAATATTTTGAATTGGAGGAAGCAATAGGTGCTTTAGGTCTTCTATTACTGATTCTTCATAAATCCAAAGAATCATTCATATGAATAATCATTCAAAGATTAATTAATTCCAAGATCCTCAAATTTATACAGTCGAAATACAGATCCATTAATTCACTTAGATTCATGAATCTGATTCATAATTATCGAACACTAGAAATTACTAGAGGTAAAATTGGTTTGTGTATTTGATATAAATATTAAAAGATGGCCATATTCAGCTTGAGTAATATCTTAAAGCATTTCTGTTTATTTTTTTTATTTGATCAAGAATTCGTAATAACATGATTGTAGATTGTACATCAACGAGCGCGGTATGTCAAGAAAGTTTTATAATAACAAAATTGAAAATAAATGTAACATAAACATCTAAGCATAATTGGTTTGCCCCAAATAGTGAACCTTTAGTGTCAACCTTCATTATAATTCGTTGTCGGTCTCTCAACGAGTTGTGATAGCCCAGCTAAGGTGAGACACCGAATCGTTTGTGTTTTCCCGCCAATATCTCCCACCCTACAAAGGGTGCGAGCGACACGTTAGTAATGTTTCCGTTCGTTGTGGAGCGGGCTTTCCTTTCATCCAGCCGTTGGCAATCAGCCCAAGGCAACCCGGACCACATGTAAGGGCGCCCAATCATTGAATTTAACTAGAAGGAGAGAGAGCGAGTAAGAAGGGGCGTAAGTGGTGGACCCCTTAGTGCTAGGGTTGGTGTGTAAGCTGTCCTTCCCCAAAGTACCTTTTCGACACTAGCTGCCCCGCTCGCAACACACCGCCACACATTTCATCGATGATAAGCGTCATGCCGGCAGCTGGAAGAAAGAGAGAGAGAGAGAGGAGAGTGTTTATGCTAATGAGTGTCAAACATGTTGTACATTTTGGTGCGGTTCAAGATACCGGAATGATGTCGAGTGTGTGTTGTGTTGTACGCACACGACGCACGTGCATTTCGGACGCGTCCGTCTTGAGGGGAGCGATAGAAACAAAGACCCTTTCATCATGTGGCTTTGGTGACAATGGAGGAAGTAAACAAATTTGTCCGTTTTATCATCACAACCGTTTTTATCGAACGGGACGGCGAGCGCGGTGGAATGCAGGACGGTAAGACAACACGCTGTCGTGTCGTTTTTTGACACTTTTTCTGGACCTTGGACACCTTGGTGTGTAGGCTGTTAGGTGGCTGTGTGGTGGAGTGTTGTGGATGGTCAGGGTGTGTGATACCTCACGTCACTACCCAATCTACCTAGTCCATGACTGTCCTGGCCTCTGGTACGTTGTGAAGCGAAAACATACTTCAGCATTGCGTTTGCAGTTAGGGCTAATTGTTTGGACACGATCGGGCTATGGTACGGGTTTGAGTGGCATTGCGATCTACGCTCAACATTGAAAGCCCTTTCTTAAGGGCGTTAGAAGACGGGATCGGGTAATGATATTATAAAAACCTCGAAATCGAAGAGAATAATAATGAACTAGCCAACACAAAGAGCGTTGAACAATAATTGCATTAATTTAGCTGCCAAAACGCGTATGGTAAAAAAAAGTGTTGTGTTGTATGTGTTAAGTGTTGTGGAGTATCGCCTATTGAAGTGCGAAATAAGTTGAATGGTATGCTGCAATGAGCGCGCGTACCATTATGTAATTGAATTAAATTAATAATGTTTTCACATCTTGTGGTAATTTGAGTAGTATGACATCATTATGTTTTTTTGTGCTTAGGTTATTGTATGTCCAGATAATCAAATCAACTTGAAATATTATCTATTGGTAAGCAATTATTCGGATATTTTATTCTTGTTAACTACTATAGTTTTGATACAGGATATGCCAACATATTTTTTGATATCTTTTTCTTCTTTGGCCCGCTCACATCCGAGCACGTCTAAAAGACATGGGCAGGTCGCCAATCCGCTTCCTATTTATATTTTTTGATATGTGTAGTATGATTTGTGGCTTTTGAATCATGTTTCGGTTTCTGTTCATTATTTTACTATGCTTAATTTTAATTTTTATTCTTTTGATGTGATTTCCGACACTTTTATTCACAATAAATAAAAATAAGAAAAAAAGTCTTTCGGAACCTTTAACAATTTTATGAGAACCTTTTGTCGAAGATGTACAACTTCGTAGTAACCGTTTCTATGATAGAAATGTAATAAATATTAAAACATAGCATTAAAATAATGCTACAGCTTTATCAATATTTTTACTACGCCTGTTAAAGAGTTGGCAATTATGCTGCATCAACATACTTTTGGGCCGTAATTGTAATACATTTTATTGTCTGTTTCAAAATTGTAGCAGGAGCTAACGAAACCGCAATGACATTTGTTTCATGTATTTTTTTTTATTCGGTAGAAACGGCCAGGCCATATTGCTTCATTTGTTTCATGTAACAGCCTGACAATTGAACAGTTATGTGACACATTTTGAATGTCATAATGACTCAACTTATCAAGCAGAAAAAAAAGCAATTTTAATTACCGAATTAAGATCAGCTTCTGTTATTACAACAACTTTGGCTTGATTTTTGGGAACTGTGTTACGTTATTTCCTCTTTCTTGCAATTATTCACTCTGTGAAGTAACTAACTACCGGTTTGTAAGCTACCTGTATTTGACTTCCAGGCGAAAGTGTAGTAAACATCGTTTCAGTGGTCGCTAATAAAACGGTGAACCGCAATCAAACGCTGGCAATTTATTTTCAGTTCGATGTCAATTATAATTTCCTTCCTCAATCAAATTCAAACGTCAAGCACAACAAGGAAGCCGGAGCGATTTAGATGTTCCACTTTGATCGGTGGTGGGACAGAAAGCTACCTCCAAAAAAAGTGTGCCAAAAACTGATGGAAACGGATTGAACAAACACACCTTGGGGGGGATTTTTTTTTCAGATCTTCAAAACAGTCGTCCAGCATCCACTCTATCGGAACAGCGCTTAAGGGGAGAGTGTTTATTTGTGTGCGATCTTTTATCAACCGTAAATCTTACTAATAAACCATTTCTCGTTTTGTGTTGTTTAGCATGCGCTCGTTGATTGAAATCGTAATCCATCACAATTAGATCAGTGTACTAATATATTTTTCTTTTTCTCTTCCCTCCTTGCCATTCATCTTCTTCCAAACCGATGCGTGTTGCCATGTTTATGAATTTCAAAAAAATAAACACGTATCTAATCGCAACGAAACGGTTCGATCTTGATGTGGCGCCTACGATCGTCTGCGCGATTGATGCTCCTGAACCACCCTGTCCCGGTTGCTCGTCACCCCATCAACGTCAACGAACCACGTCGGCCCACCCCTCCACCCTACCCCCCCACACAGATGAGCGAGATGCCATACAGAAGAAAACTTTCACGAAGTGGGTCAACAAACATCTGAAAAAGGTAAGACACGGACATGGCCAATTTCGTTATTTTCGTAACGACGATTCGAACGACGAACGACGACGATGATGATGATGGTGATGATCATAATGATGCTGTCGAATGGTCTGTGGGGTGATCAATTTTGCACTCTCGCATTGAAAACCGTTTCGGCGTACAGACACGCGTGCGTCGTCCACCTACATTGCGTCCTACGGTTAAGCATGGATCCGTTCGCCTTTCACTCTCATTTCGGCCTTTTGGAATTCGCTAAAGCCCGGGGTGTATAAGTGTCTTCTTTCCCTCCTTCCTATTAGCTAGCCTTAGTAATGGATCACACGAGTTCGGTGTCGCAGATTTATGATTTCATTAAGCTCTCGGTTGGTATCCTGGGTTGCTAGTTTTTGCTTTATCAGCAGAAGCCGTTTTTGTTTGACGTTGCACGGGTTCGCGTATTGGTGGAACATATTTTCCATGCTTTTCCCGTGCGTGGGAAAGTAAAAGTAGCGTCAGAGGTATCGCTGTGGAATAAATAATTTCATAGCGGATATGTTTAATTTTTCGGCGCACTTATTGCTTCCGTTCGTTTCTTCGTTGCTCGTTGAAGTCTTTTTTTTAGGAAAACATGCTAAATATTCATACATTAAGTAAACAGCGCTTGAATATTACTTCTTGAACGAATATTTTCTAAGCCAGGAAGAAAAGTTGAATGAAAATATTTGTGGGAAACGGGAAAATTATTAGACTTTTTCTCATCGTTAGTAGATCATTAGAACTTCCTTAATTAAAATTCTCAGCTCAGCTCAGACCTTGTCACATTTATGATGTATTAAAACAATTTTTAATTGCTGTTGAAATGTGTATTAAAGGTTGAAAAGAGTTTTTAGAGATTTTATAGGCTACAACTTCAGTCAGCAGTGCAGTATCAAGAAGGGGTACTGAAACCCTTGAAAACACAGTTAAACGAATGTTAGTTACGTTTTTCAATCCAGAAATATGTCAAAGGCACTTTGTATATTTTTGTATATTTGTTTGCATATTTAAGCCCTTTTTTTGGTTCAAATCCGCGTACATTCCGTCGACAAATCATGGCATCACAGAACGTATAGATTTTTCTCGACGGACAAGACAAAATCGCTGCCGAATTCGGCACAGCAGGGCGTTGCATCAATTAAACGGCAATCGCCTTCCAATCTGTAGGCACATGATTAATCGATGCTTGTTTTGGACTTCTTTTGAAGCTTCTAAACCGCTCGTGTCTGGAGGAAGGAAAATGTAGGTCGAACCGTTTATTGTGCAGCAGGAAGAGCAAAGTGTACGAATCGCTGCCAACCAGTGTGCTCAAGCGCTGTTGAGTACTTCTGGCAAGAGCCGGGCGTTGTAGATGCAGGCAGAGCAACAGACACTGTTAAGCTACTTAATTGGGAGTGTCGTTCAATCAATGCCTCAATGGAGATTTATTCGCCGTCGGTCAATCGAGGGCACTCATGCAAGAAGGTCAGAAGGAAGCGTGAAAACCCTTTGTCTTAACGATTGTTGTTTTTGTTTTTTTGGAAGAGCTATTGGCAGAATGAGTGTGCATTCAAGAGATTTCTTCTTGCTTCCAGTGTGGAAGATGAAGTAAACAGGGAAAGGTGCTTGAGAATGTTTTGGGTGAAGAGGACGGCTTGAGATTTCGAGGGCAAAAAGTTTACTATAGGCAGATCAGGAAAACATCAACTGAAAACTTTAAATACCTTAACGCTAATCTTCAAAACTGACTTTAGAGCACTTACTTCCACTTCTTAACGCATAGATTGAGCAGTGTTGCCAACTTTCCAAAGTGGCCTTTTTCTGCCTCGTTCCGTGTAATATCGTATCGCACTGCCAACTGGACACTGAAATAACAGCCTCTCAACCTCACAACAGTGTGCTGTTACCGCTGCAGGCCCTTACCGATCCATGGACACAAAGATCCGTGATAGTCCACTACCGCCCGGTCGGTCTGTTTTTTCGGCATGGATTCGATTAAAAGAAAACCGCCGGCAAACAGTTGGTGGTGTTTATGAAGTCCAGTAGCTTCGGTAGTGCAGCTTCTACTAGCTAGCCGCCACGACTCAAACCCTCGCCAGCCCTCAGTGGGGCAATAAATCTTAAACGGAACGTAGCTCAACACCGCTACATGTGCCCACAAGGAACGTGTTGTTGGAAAAATTTGATACTGCAAATATCAGGTCCGCTGCCGCGCGGTCCTTCTCTCTACCCCGGCTAGACGCCGCAGGAATTAGGTCTGGCCGTCGTAAGCTGCTGGTGCTGATTCGCAACTGGTTAAGTATGCAAGCCATGCGTCTGACTCACACGTGAATGATTTACCGCCTGTCTGTGGTGCGGCTCGCAGGAGACCTACGCATCGGACAGTGGGTCCCTATTTTCTGGTCTAGAAAGCGCTGTGTGTGCCGTTCGCTTAACGTGCCGCGGCTCAGCTCGAGTTACGCGCGTTACGCACCACCGTCTGATATGCGTATGATCTCCGGCGGTGCCGGCCGCAGCTTGTGTGTGTGTCCTGTGCTCTGATTTCCCCAAATGGATATCTGCGACCGGGGGCACCACAGCTCACACACTGGGCGGGCTTCCCCCCTCGTCGGTTGAAGTGTGGGCATTCGGTGAAAGGCAACGTCTGGCGACGATTACCTGAAAGGAAATGTGTGCAAATTGACTTTTTTAAACGTTCAAACCTTTGATAGTGTCAGAATCGAAAACCATTCAGCAAACCAGGGACAATTCAGATTGAGAAATACATTTTTTTTGTGAGAAAATTCAAAAGCCCAGTAGTTTGCCAACGGTTCCTAAAGGTTGGGTTTGGCTTGGAAACGTGTCAAACAGTAACTTTACTGCCGTCATCATCCCGCGCTGATGGGGGCGCCGCTTTTGACAATCATGTTTAATTTCAACGGTTGTCGCTGGCGCAAGGCGTGATTTATTTGACAATGGTTAGCAAGCTCATAAAGCTTCGCATTGTCCGGTCGCACAGGGAAAAAACACAGTTCATTAAAAAGGTACATCAGTGCCTTCCTTCTACCCGCAAGCAGCTTTGAAGGTGATCATCAGGCTGTACAAAGTCAAATTATCAATTTGTATGCTAATTAAACGAATCTTGAATTTTTATTTAGCTACCTTTTAGCTGGTTGCTGGTCCTTCTAGCTGTCAGCGTTATGAAATTGGTGGCAAACTTGCGATGGGAAGGGAAGAAGTGAAGTCAACAGCACCCTACCGGAACTTAATCTTTTGCGTCCAGACACGCGTTGGTGGTTGGAAATGGCAAACAAACAAGTCGGGCGCTAATGTAAAACAAGTGTATATTAATGTGGGAACTCATTAGTGGATGATGAAGCCCGGCACGAACGGAAATGCCTTTTTCTTAGGAGAATCTTCCTTTTTTTGTTGTTTTAGAGACATCAGAAGTGCCTTGAGGACGTCTTTTCTGCAATGTCTAGGAACCTTGTAGTACTTGCATGATAATTTCAAATCACTTTGAAGATGTCCAGAGGTGACGCATTCCAATCGATTCGAACACAGATTCATGTGTAAACTCCAGTAATGAGCTGTTCGCGTGCTACTGGCGCCTGCATGTCCGGTGACGGGTCAGGTTTGGGTCAGATTCTGTGAAACGACCATTGAAGAGACTGGTCGCGCCCGCCTCACACATGCAAGCAGTCTTGGACATTAATTTCCCAACCGTCTCGTCCTCCTCGCTGTGGCCAGAAGAGAACGTCTGTTGCCCGATGCAAACTATTACCAAGCCCCGCTGACACACATAGCGTACCTCTCTTGGGACCTTTAGTGCAACGTCTGAAGCGTGTGTGTGCGTCATGTCATGACCGGCACAAAAAAGTCGTGATTCACAAGAAGAAGCTCCCAGGGCGGGACGACATCACCAGAGGAAGAAGGCCACCACCACCGTACAAAAGAGATGCGGCGACGATGACGCTCGCGACTTGCCGGCAATAAAAGCGCATACTAGGCCAAGAAGTCACTGCAAACAAAACAACGCCTCTTATTTCGCACAGTACTACACTTTGCACCCTTTGCTTTCCTATGGAGGGATGGACGATGTCGGGGACGGGTATGTCCCCCGGAGTAGACATTCCACGATTTCGCGTACCGTGGAGCGTGTTGTGTACCCCAGTCACCCGGATTCTTTGTCCTCCATCATTAAATCTTCCTCCGTTTTACGTCCTCTCCGCCCGATGCCGCGAAGGATGGGAGCGTTAATGAATGCAGTTTGTTATATGCGTGTGCAGTTTGCCCATACACATTCATGTAACGGCCCAAGGGGGGTGTGCTTGTTGGACGCTGGACAGCAGTAAGTGATGAATCGATGTGTTTGGAGTACGTGGAAGATTCAAAAGCAGCACAACACGGTGATGCCATTAGCGTATTAGTTGCTCGCGGAGTGAAGAGAGTGACCTGCAGTGATGATCTCGGGAATGGTAGCACACGCGCGGCCTCTTTCAAGTGTTGTGATCAAAGAGAATGCATCTTGAAGTTATTGTTTACAAACGGGGGGCATTGCAAACTCACTTTCGAGGGCTTCTATAATGACAATAGCACTGGATGTAGTGTTAAGATGCGGTTTAATTTATTCAGCTTGAGACAAGCAGATTTTCTCATCTTGAAACACGTCGCCAAACAAAAAAAAAACTCTTACAGTATTCTCACGTTTATAACGCATTCTGCAAGGCTCCAAATCCTCCCATAATGTGACGCACTCGACTGTACAACCGAAAGCAAGGATTTATTGCAACACTTTATCCGGGCGGTGGCTTCGAGCTTGAATCACCCAGCTATGGTTTCACTTTTATTTACTTTCGTTTCTGCCCGGCGAGTACGCAAGGCACGAAGCCGCAGCCAACCACCGCCTGTCAAAAGGGGGGTTACCTTTCTGACGGGGAAGCCGATCCTTGGCTGCGCATTCGATAAGGTGTTGGTGGCCTTTTCGTGTAGTGCGTAGTCCGCTTCGGGGGTTAGCGTTTTTGGTCATTTCTTCCTTACAAGGCACGCATCGCGCAAAGAAGCCGCCTTACTGTCTGTCTGGCTGGCTCTCGGCACGGTAACGGTCCATTGCTGCTGGATGTCCGTATGAGGTATGAGGGAATCAATTTAAATTCCCGGTGGCCCTCGATGTTTTATCATCATCTTGAGCTTTTCGGATTTTTACTCCTTTACTGTGCGAGTGTGTTTTTCGTATCGTTTTTACTTTGTACAATTCAAAGCCATTTGCATACAATGGGATGCGGAGACGGACCTTATGGGGCGGGTGGGGGAGAGTTAGTGAGTGCGAAATAAAGGGTGTCCCTGAGATTGGAAATTGAAGGTAGATTGGTTTCACTGTTTCTCACGGGCGATGGTCATGTGTTGAGAAGGTCTGGCATGTTGGATGTAAGTGCATTGTCTGCATCCGGTTAGTGCTTCCCAAAGTGAGGTTGATATTTAAGCAGTATAAAAGATATCTTGGGAAATACTTCGTCTTTCGAGAAATACTTAGATTAGTACATTATTGATTGGTATTCGTAGGAACAGGATTAAATTAGTATTAAATTGTACATCGAAAAAACTTATCTCTACTATAAAATTCTAGGACGAGGATTTTATGGCAAAATCATGCTGATAAATACTGCATAATATAACTACAATAAATCTTATAGCATAAAGTGATAGATTTTTACTGCAGATAATAAAGTTGTTATTGGTTTGTTACACTGACAAACTATTGTACATTTCCACGTGTACAATTGAATCCTTTTTCTTGAAGATATCGGTCAATAATGTTTTATTAAAATTAAAAAAGTTTGGTACACACAAGTTATGATCACATTTTCCCATCGGCCTGAAATCATCTGGGTTTATTGCACACCTCAGAGGTGGGAAAGTAAATTCCTTCAACTACGAGAAGAAGGTTCAACTATTCGGTGAAACCTATCCATCGTAAGCTCTGTCCAATAACACACATCGTCACCGGGTCTGAAAGCCATCCGTATAACCAGCGGGTGTCAAAACAATCGAAAGAGAACAAATGAACACTTTTGCCGCTTCCTAGCGGGAACCCGAAGCAACCGTGAAAGGAGGTACTTTCCAGCCGACCAATGATCTCCCCGGCTATTGATTAGTAGTCCGGTGTTGGAAATTGTTCGCGAAAAACGTGAAATATGAATCAACGGAATGCCTCGTTTCCCTTTCCATCTTCCGGTGTCTGCACACGAAACACTTCGTTTGAGAGACCGTGAGTGAGCTTCATAACGGTTTCGAGTGGTAGGGTGGCCACTCCATTTACTCCGAAGGCTTAGAGTTGTAGGGGAAGATATCATGTAGCGATGAAGCGACAGCCTAGACACTTATTTATCATCGACCGATCGATCACCGCCTCGGTTTGGCCCTATTTCCCTCCGTTCCGGCTATAATGGTTCTGTCACGGATTGTGGTCGGGCGGGCGGGACTTTGCAGCTGGAAGCGGTGTTGTTATCTTCCCGGGCAGGCGAAAGCCTGCCAGTGTGCGGTGCGATGCGATCACATGGGAAAAGTGGAGTTTGGATGTTTTCGCGTGCTGGAATGTGGGAAACAGTGGTTTGAAGTAGCGTTAAGTTGGACGGGAAGTTGGCAGAGGATGTAGGTCGGCTTTGATCGGTTGGGCTCTGGAGTGGTTCTGATTGTTTCAGTACAATAGTTTGAGAGATGCTGCTAATAAAATAACACCTCAACTTGAAACAATACGTTTTTTAACTGCAATACCTAAAATCAATTAGAAAAGTAAACCACATAGATGCCTGCGTGCTAGTGTGTAGGATGTATGGTGCAACGTAAATATACTAGCCTCACCATCATCAATATTAACCTATCGACCCGCCAGGGGTATGTTTGATTGGTAAGAGCATCTGGTACGACACTCACGTAAACCAGTTGTGAATGTGTGTTGCGTCCCTTCTCTTCTGCTCTTTTCAGTTTTATCGCCATCGCCCAGTAGCGTGTGTAGGTTTCTGGTGCAATTATTGATTATTAATTTGAGTTATTGGTCGTAAATTGCGTTGTTTTATGATCACTGACCTCTCCGTAGACCGCCGTCTCTTCATCTTGGTTGATGCACAACTGCAGCAGAATTAAATTGGTATGTGCCTTACAGTGGCAAGTGTCCTGCATGTACGGACGTGGCACGAGGGTGTTGATTAGTGGTCAGAAGCGGTAGTAGCTGATTTTTTAGGGGAAACATTAATTTATCACCACATAAAATCAATCAAGCGAATGGAACCTTGATAGAGGGGACATCTTAAAAGTCAGTTAAAATTGAAATATTATTTAGGTGAGATGGAGACTAATATTGATTGAACCTTGCAAAAATTATTGTACTTTTATGTACTGAACATCCAATGCCAGTAGCTTTGCAGCTTTATGGCAGCAATGTCGGTGAGAACGCGCAAGAATTTTCTAACCGATATAAGTTTCTATCTGCTTGCTTTATGAGAGCCCCTTAGAGACCACTTTGTGGACACGTGCTTGCGCGTACCGGGCTTTGGCATCCAATTAGCGACTAGTCTGTCGTGTGTGCATTCTGGACCACTTTTCCTTCTCGGAAGTTGTGCTATGTGCATTCCAATCGTGTCCCTACAACCGCGTTGCCTGCGAGCACCTATGCCTCGCAGTCCAATTCTTCGACCTCTAGACGTACATCCAAAAGCCAGTCCGGGTGGTAGTAACACACTCCGTGATTTGTGTTTAAATCGATCCCACCAGAAAAGGGCAAAACGAGAGCAAAACTGGTGTGCGCCAAGATAACACACTGTAACCGGTCGGCGTCGTTGGCGTCGTGAACTCTCACGACCAGTACTCTGGCTTTCGAAGGTGGGATGTACGCGGGTTGAGTAGCAGTGGCTCTGGCGGTGAAGATGGTATCATTTCGCGAAATACAATTTTCACTGAATCGCTTCCATTGTGTGTTGGGAACGAGGGAGATGACGAGCTCGAAAACGTGGCCCCGGCCCGCCACAGTCCCCCTGCCAAGAGTCTGCCAGTGGCAGGATTAATTGATTGCGGTGGAGTAACTGCGCGAGAATCCGTGTCTCGTTGTTTTTTTTTAACTTTTATTATTTCTGTTTCGCTAGGAATGTTTCATCAAGATGGATTTCTTCTCGGCTAAGAGTGAAGAGGAGGGTGGTATGTGCGCTACAATGTTGTTGGTGATGATTGTGGAATTTGCTGTTTTTTGTGGCGTATCTTTCGGAGTTCCCCAAAGGTCATCGACGTGGAATAGAGAAAGTGTTCAACCTATATATTTCATTACAGTTGACATATGCTACTCAATGAAAGTGAAAGGCTGAAAAACAAAAAATCTATCAATGGGGTCTATGATGACCTAAGTTAGAAAATCACAAAATTCTAGCCTG
>KB670536.1:219360-334472 GCA_000349105.1 Anopheles epiroticus
GCTCGAAAAATTGTTTGTTTTGGTTATGTTTGACAGCTGCTCGAATCTAAAATCTAGATTTTTGCTCGGAACAAAATCTAATGGTTTTTACGCTGGCTAGTTTTGCCTGTGATTTTGTATGGAGAGCTAGCAGCATTTTAGCCTAGAAACGTCAAACACATACAAAAAAACTGGCTTAGGTCATCATAGACCCCAATATTTTTTTTTTTTATTCTGTTAGTGACGGCCAGGCCGTATTGTGGTAGACCCCAATATTAAAATACATACAAAAATACAGATATTACGATGTAAATATCTCTGAGACTCTAAATAGACATATTCTTCAACCGATATTTTATAACACCTTGACCAATTAACTTTTCTTAATTTGTATAACAAAGAACCTCCCGATTCTGCAAGAACAATTTTGTAGGACATTCCCTGAAGTCACATTCATTGTTGTCTTGCGTGTGTTGAAGTGGGCAAGAAACATGATCATAGCCCCCCACCACTCATAAGTGGCGTTGTTCTACATGCGCTTCTAGCCAATTTCAATGCGGCCCTTACAAATAGGTCAGCCACGAAGATGGCTATCAGTAATATGCCGCTGCCGCTCGAACACGACTCCTTAAAAGGATGCACGGTGGTACACCCAATCCGCAGTGGCGAGAAACTTCTGTGGGGAGTATTGCGTTCCCTGCGTATTAACAACCCAATTAGCTGCAGGCGCGTCAACACATACGCAACCATGTTCTACATATGTACACAGCCCGACCCCCAGGCCCAATGTTCGACATGTATAAGCCGCACCAAAAACAACGCTGCGCTAGGTTCTCCTCGTGTAGAGACGCCCTTTTTGAAACTAGCGCGATGCATCGATCGGGCTCGCGGTTGTCTTCCCTCCCCAAAACCTCACCACAGCAGCAGAACGCCAAAGAACGGATAGGGTTTAATTAAATCAGTGCGCATAACTAAAGTACACCTCTATGGGGCGACTGGTACTGGTTTCAGCGACGCCACCACCAGATAGCTAGCAGGACGGGTGAACACGTGTTATTGAATCTATGTACTGTGGGCGCCTCTCGCCAGTCGTTTAAACGTTCGCTGTTTTACAACACACACGATTGGCACTGGAGCAGATGGATGGTTTTGCCTATATGGAAATTGAATATATTATTGAAAGCCTTCGGCGTTGTTGTGCTTGTTCCGAGGCATTAGCGAGGCAGATGCATCTTCCACCGTTGCAACCTGAAAGGGAAAAAGGTGTAAAGAAATTGATACACTCTGGCGTGACGCGTTCTCACCATTGTCGCCGATGGTCGCGACACAAGTCCCTAACCACAGCAGTTAATAGCAAGAACATGATTGACAATCCTGTCTGCCCTTTTCAGACCCGCTCCCTCCCGTTCATATACATAGTTGTTGTGTTGTAGGATAGGTTTGCTCGAGTTATTTTTAGTTCGGTGTAATCATTTTCTTTTCTCTTCTTCAACCTTCTGATGTTCTGAGAGGCTGCATAACGCTTACCGGATGGAGCGGTGTCATGTTGTGAAGATACCTTTATCATAATTTTTATCAACCCAACTTGCTGGCCCGACACAGACACACCCGCGCATAACCTATGAAACCTCTCCGCAACGTACGTCAGAAGCGTGCTGGAAACGCAGGCGCCACGGTAACGACGCCGGATGATGGTCCGAAACGTGCGCCTGTGTAATTGGAGTGCACATAAATCTTGCCCGTGATCTGCAACTGGTAAAACGGGTGGACCGGTTTTTTTGTGGTGCCATGCATGCCGGAGCGTTTCACCAATGCTGGGGTGTGCGAACCGGGAGGTTAATTGTATGAGTTATGAGGAGTTGCGAGTAAAGGATAGTTGTGTCTTGTTGGCTACCTCGCTGCTTGCACACAGAGACAGAGAACACAAAAATGTGCATCCAGTTGCGTGTTCGTAAGATTTGCTGAATGCGTGTGCTCCAGAAGACTCCAAAGATTCTTCACGCATTCAAATCCATCAAATACAACCACAGTGAAGTCTTCTTGCTGGAAGTAAGACAATTAATATCCATTTGGAAGAGCTTGATGGGTGATTAACAACGGCGGTCCGAAGCTGAAGATGCACCGGAAGCTGTTGGACATTGAGAGGACGTGATCTGAGGCAACGCTCCAAGGCAAGTTGTCAAGCTGCGTTACCGACCCTAATGCACTGTATCCAACCCTCTGGACCATTAGTGTCTTTGTGCAGTGTCGTAGATAACTGTTGTGTGCCATAATCGATTGAGCGATGAGCAGTTGGAACAGTCGTGCTGCAGTTTGTTAATTCGCTTCAATAACTTCCCAACCCGCTATGGAGTGGAGTAACTGCACCGTGGAATCGCGTGTGACCATTAGGGTGTGGAATTGATAGTTGATTAATTCATTCGTAACGATTGGGTGCAATTGTGCACGCTGGATTTTATAATTGCCTGTGACAACTGCATCGTTTGGCGGTTTGATTGGGCGATGGTACGCATGGGCATAGTATCCTGTTAGGGGGATATGAACGTCAGAGGTCGCTTCACGGGTGATCACTTAATCGTGTGCTGGAACCCAGCAAAATGTTGCTTGAGAATAAATGTTGATAAATTATTCGTCAAATGTACAAGATCTCCTGAAGAGCAAGGACTTCAAATACAATGTAATAAAAATGATGCTCGGCTTCATAAGATAGATGGTTGCAAAACTTATAACTGCACAAAAAGTAACGTCCAACAGTCTGTAAAGACGCAAGCTTGGGCACACATGTTTTCAGTTTATCTTTTGCTCTTTACGCGTGTTACGTTAAGACATCTGCCACTGCTGGATGGAGGAAATCTTTGCCGTTCTCTTGCTCATTTAAAATCTTAACTCCTTTTCATATTCCTCATTTCCGCTCGCTCGCACGCAAAAAAAAGCAGAAACGAAACGAGTGAAGTGAATTATAAAATATACCATCAATTCGTCACACAAAATCGCTAACCATGAACGCCTCCCGGTATCTCCAGAAGGAGGGTCATATGGAGAGGTTTCCTTGCTCCTTAGTTCCCGTTTTCAGCATATATCTGAGGGCATACGGACGCACGTTTTTGACTCACTTTGTTGCGGCCAAACGTTGTGGCAAGAAAATTGCATAGCTCGATGTTCTCCAAAACGGTTCGCAAAACATCACCCGAGCGGTGGTGGCGCGGGATCCGTCTGGCCGTACAATGACCTGCACGTGACACGGTTGTGTGTACATGGTGAGACAACACTCGAAACGTGCACCATATGCCGGACCGAAGCACACCACACCACACGGTCGGCATTTTTGGCCCGCGGGGAATAGTTCCAACATTGAGACGACGTTGCTCTTACTGTGAGCAACTGATGATGATGATGATGATGGATACATTTCTGCCTCTATTCCTACCCGTCGACGTACAGCGACCAAGTGTGTTTTGCTTTATGCATTTTTGGGATGTGTGTGCATACCGACGACGGCTGTCTGGCTGGGATGTGTGCGCTGTGCTGCGCTGCGTTTGCATCCATCCATCTCGCCTTTTCTGTTTGCAGGAAATGGAATCTATTTTTCGCCATCATTATTTGCCTTGCAAAGATGAGCTGCTGCACAGCCGTGTGGCATTCATTATTGTAGTGTTCAAATGGGATAAGAAGACTGCGTGCGAAAATCGTAAATGAAGAGAGAAGTAGAGAGGCCCTGCGCTTTGTATGTGTCGTGAGTGTTGGAGCAGGCAGATATTCAAACTCGTTTGTTGCATATGTCCGCTAATGGGTTTAGAAGAATGCGATGAGAATTAGAGTTGATTACCAGCGCTTTAAATGCGCTTTGGAAAGTAAAGGGCAAAGGGAGAAGACATCAGAGCCACAGCAATGTAATAAATGTGGGAATTTGTTTACAGACACTTGTCCTCCGACCCATGTCTGATGTGCTATAAAAAGTGCAATAAGATATTTCTTTCATCTAATAGAATCTCAACAAGCATGAAACAAAAGCGTACATTGATACCATCTAAATCGATTCGCTAACGAGGGCAAACTACGAGTATCGCGCAGGGCAAGAAATCCGCCGGAAGCAGTTAACTAGCGAGAATGAGAATGAGTGTTTGCTATAAACATCCTCGTGTGATGCGTCGCCTAAACCACGCCGACACAAACGGTGTCATAAACAACACTGCCGAGTGGTGAGATTTGATGGGTTTCGGTGGAACGATCGACGAAACGATGCCGGCTTCCGTAATCCGATGCGGTTACATATGTCATGCACGCGCCGAGAGCGCTTCTTACCGGAAAATGTGCGTCCGCCATGTCATCCGACACAATTTATGGCATGATAGAGGAGTGCGTGCTGGCTTTACTACAGTGACAAATGTGATCGGTTTTTCATTTTATTTTTATTTTTCTTTTTTCTACGGTACGGTAAATTCTTTATAAGCAAGTTTATTGTAATAATTTCAATAAAATGTTCTCCTTATAATTAATGTCCAGGATGACAAACAAGAGGGGAAATAACTTGCTTGTTTCTAGTATTTTTTGGGAAACGCAAATCTTCTCCCCATTTTCTTTTAGTTTGGTAAAACACCCAATCCCCATCCACACCTCTTTTATTCTCTCGTCGGTTGTCAGACACATCCACATCCAGCCAATCCCCACGCATTTCCACGAGTCAAAGTAAATCATGCTTCCTCATCTCCTTGCCGATCTTTGATCCAAGCTGAAAAGACAACTCTGCAAAGCCCTTCGCTTTTGACCGCGGCAGCAGCTAATCTGCTGGCGATGATGCCCAGCTGGTTGTTCCGGCTTAAGCTTTCATCGAGCTGCGGGAGTTTTAATCCCATCAGAAATCAATCGGCAGGTCCGCCCCTGTGTGTGTGTGTGTTCCGTTTGCGTAAACGAAATTAATGAACGTTTTACGCCAATATACGGATTGCCTATTAGATTGTATTCTTTTTTTCTCTACATGTTTGGCATCGTGTTTTGCTACCATACGTCAATCGATGCTCGGTTGATCGATGGGGAGGAAAGGTTAAACTTGATTTGGTGGCCCTATGTTTGTGAGAAACGCGGAAAAAGGTGGTGCGCTTTATATTTACCATTGATCTACCATGACGACCGGAGGCACTGGCTGGTGCTTAAAAGGGGTTGGGCTTGAATTTTGGCACACGTTGCAGACGGTTTTTATGTAGGTAGGAGTTTATAACAGGCAGTGTATTTTGTAAACGATCAACAAAAACTATTGTTCATTGAAAAATATGGCACAAACATTAGGCAACAGCAAACTTGCTATAATTTTCTTTTCATTAAATGCCATAAAGGTGGTTTACTTGAAGTGCACTACAGTAAACGACATTTTCTTCGATGTTTTTGAACGATTTTAATAATCCAAGTGGTCTCCCTTTTTCCATACACCACTACCTACACCTCTAAAGGTATGCAATTTTATGAATAGTTAACGTTGTTTCGCCGATTTCTAATTCAGCTTAGCACAAACGAGCCGCCATCCGAAAGGCACTCAGCGCCAACACTAAGTGCCGGTACACTCTCCCGTTGTGCACGTTCCGCCGCAAGCAGGTTAACCTTTGACAGCGGTGTGTGCAGCACACGGTGGCAGAGATTTTCCTTTTCGCCTAACTTAAACCGACTGCTAAGCTTTCCCGCGGGAAACTAGCGATGAGTGTGTGTGTGTGTGTGTTTCGGTGAAAGCTCGACCAATTACGTATGCGAAATTGTGAAGAAGCTTACTCTGGTCGGTTTTGAATCCGATCTGCTAACGATCTTTTGCAGTAACATTTCCATCAACCAGAGGAATTAAAACAGAGCAGGTTCGAGGTCAATAAACTTTGAAAGTAGGAATGTAAGATTTTAAGTGAAAAAGACTATTTCTCTATTTTCTTTATTCGGTATTTACGGCCAGGCCGTATTGCTAAGTATTTCTCTATTATTGTGCCGAATATACCTTTCCGGATTATTGAGATAGAACGAAAGATATATTTTTTTTGTGTGTGTAGGTGGCTCTCAAAACGCTGTCACGGAACTGAGACAAGTTCAGTGTGTTTGTGTGGCACACATTATGCCTGTCAAAGGTTGATAAACACAGCGAGACATTGGGCAATTTCGTAAATGTAACCGTGTAGTTAACGTTTTGAACATAGGACTCTATAGATAAGTTTGAAGTTCTCCTGTACCATCGAAACTACCCACCTTCTCGCGGTGGAGCGCAGTGTGTTACCTTCAACGACCTTGTCCTCTGGATTGTCATCCGGAACGGTGTATGGTGTTGGTTCGTTATCAGAGTGCACAACGAAGCGCCCTTTGGCAAAGCGGCGGTATGAGCGGTGCCTATCTTCCCCTATCTTATCAAAGGTGAAGAAAATAATCGTTGCACTGCAGGTTTTTTTTGTGTTTGGCTGGCCATCCAATTTGTAGCTGTTTTTCTGTGGTTGTAAAGCGACCAATGTGGCAAAAATTCCTAGAATAACGATAAAGCTCTTCCTACTAAAAAAAATATTATACAGGCTAGATAAAGCATATATAAAATCTTTTTTTTTATTAGAGCGTAATTATATATTCTGCGACATCGAACCGGTTTTAATGTTGTGTTTTATTTTCCCCCTTTTGATGGTGATCTGTATTTTTGTGTCATTTTTACTCGTTTCATGTTGTTTTATTTACACTCGACGCATTATTATCAAAATGTGAAATTATGGTTGATTAATTAACTTATTTTTCCCCCATTTACACTCTCCAACAAAATTGTGCTAAAGCATTGGAAATATTTAAAGGTATGCTTGAGAATTCCCTGTTCCTCGTTGCGGTAGTTTGATCATTGTGCCCTCACTTCTTTTGTTATTTTTTGTGTTGCTATGAAATTATGGTTTATTATTGATTTGCCATAATATGTTTATTATTTTGCCATAAGTAGATTTTTTTTTTTATTTTTCATTTAAAGTCAAAACCTGTACCTTTATAGTTTTCACACTTCAGTAGTAATGAGTTTAAGTTGCCTTTTTGTTTTCTTTTACTTCGTTTTTGTAAGAATTCGCACACGTTCGCTTTACTTAAATCTCATTGTGCTTTATTTCGTGATATGGCTGTAACGTTGCTGCTGCCTGGCCTGCCTTCATTGCTCCTCATACTCAAACGAGTTATTTTCGTGTTTCTATTTTTCTTCCGTCCTCTATTACAGACCTACACCCATTTACATGTTTGCGTAATCATCAACGGATTACCCTGTTGTCCGCCAGCTGTAAGTCTAAAGGATTCGTTTTCGTTTGTGAAGTGGAAAATTTTCACTCTTTTTTGTGTTTTAACATCAGCGATGGTGTTACACATTTTATGTTGTGTGTTTTATAGTGTTTTGTTTTTTTTCATTTGTTTTGATTGGTTTTGATTTGTTCCTCCTCTTCTCTCTCTCAAGTGTTTGTTAGTTCAGTTTTCATTTTGAACAGTGTTTGGATTGTGTTATATCTTCTACTAATTACACATTTCTTAGATTTTTGCTCCACTATTACACCTGTTTCTATCCTGAATCTTTTCTTCTTGTTGTATTGAGTTTCTTCTCTTTCTTGTTGCTATGAAGCTGTAACAAATATGTTTTATTTTATTACCATGCTAGACAAAGCATGCCGCTTAGCCGATATCGTACGCTTATCCATTTATGGTTAAAAAAATATTTTCATACCAGTTACAGCTCCGCCATTCTAATGTCGTTGTCAGTTTGGTTAGTTCTCGGTATTACATTTGTACCTACAACTGTATTATATACTGATACCAAAGATTATAAATTACAAACATCACTATAAGATAAATACAGGCATTATCTTCGATAAAGCTTTAATTCAAAAATGTAACAGCTTTATTTCAATCTCTGCTTATCTTTCACTTTCCGTTCGTTTTTTTACTGTTTGCATACGTCGTGAAAAAAAATCTGTCTAGTGATATACACCCTCACATGAAAACCTCTGTTTGTTTTAAAAACTAATATTCTTCTATATTTGAATTGTCTTTAGGCCTCTCGTCGTGTCGATGACCTGTTTGAAGATCTGCGCGATGGACACAATCTTCTTTCTCTCTTGGAAGTATTATCTGGCGAACATCTTGTAAGTATTGGCAGTTTGAACGCTGCAGTGTAGCACTGTTTAGAGTGGATCGTTCTAACATTTATCATTCGCTCTTCATTTTAGCCAAGGGAGAAAGGAAAAATGCGCTTCCACATGCTGCAGAACGCACAGATGGCGCTCGACTTTCTGCGGTACAAAAAGATCAAATTAGTCAACATCCGGGCGGAGGACATTGTGGACGGCAATCCGAAGCTTACACTCGGTCTAATTTGGACCATCATTCTGCACTTCCAGGTATGTGACCGATTGCAATATATCTCGATAGAAATAACGAAAAAATCGACATGAAGAAATTTAAAAATTCATTGCAAAAATGGAAGACTTTGAGAGCATGCAGAAGTTTTCGTTTCTCTTAAAGCTATTGCGTTTCGTTACGAGTAGATGGTTTATAGCTCTACATTGAAACTACTTTGCGTTAAGGTTGATTTAATTTGGAAAAGTAGTATTTTTCTTATAGTTCAATTATCTGGTAAATCGTAGCCCATATTTCCTGAGCCATCGTTCAAGTATGGTTCAGTATTTTATTTTTACCACCCCCAATTGGCATTGGAAGACATATTTGGTTAAAAATTGGAACAAGATAGCTATTTTAGAAAAAAGATTTTACTTAAAATTACTTTCTAGTGGAATTGTTACACATCCGTACTTATCATCTCTTTTCTTCCCACTCTCACATTGCCAAATCTTGTTCTCACACCAATTAAAATGACGCCACTTACTCGTCATCGCAATCGCTGCTGCGCATGTTTACCCAACTTACTTAATTCCACTTTCGAATGCCACTTGTGACAAACTTTCCACATGCATATCCCCCCTCCCGCAAACGATAAATTGTGTCCTTTTGGCCGATTGACTGTCTTTAAAAAAAAATCGTTACCCTCTACGGTTACTGACCAAACGAGCACACTAATAACGCGAATTGTCATAACATAAACTCAAACCAATTAATTCACCCGTACCGGCCGAATATCGCTGCGCCCATGGTAATGTGTAGTGGTGGACACGGCGGGTAAGTTTGTAAGCAACCTCTAGGATTTCGACGCTAGCGCAGTAACAAAAAAGCTTCCACTTTAAGTATCCTTTCCCGCATACATTTTAGTGCGCAATTTTGTTCCGGAAGCATTGTTTAGCATTGTGTTTTCGATGTTCCGATTGATAACGCTTTTAAAGTCATGCTCATCACTGTTATATTTTGTACTGCATTATTACACTCCATTTAATCATTTTCATATGCCTGCAAACCATGAAAACGAATATTGGGTAAATGAGAGGCCAGGAAGGAGAATAACAAATATTATTTCAATTTTAAGAATTTTTTCACTCTGCTACAGTAAAGCACCCTTTTGTTGTGCGGTCCATTGCGGAGGCGGCCTGCATTTCGTGGGCAGTATCTGTATCTGTAGTTTGCATACCGCGGTACGTTTTCAAACAGACCGGGGATTAAGCTTGATTGCTTTGTGCTGCTGCTGCTGCTGACTCGCTTCATCAGGGCAGCTGTCGTTACCTTGACGGCACAACCACGCACAAAACACATTCCTGACAGCGGAAATTAGCTAATGAAGAGATTTATGTGCATTCTGTAGGTGTGTCTTGCAGTGCCGCCGGTAGTGTTGCGAATTACTGCGAATGAGTTGCAGAAACAGCCAGTCGCTTAGCGGTGGCTTAAAATGGCTTGCAATCAGTGGGTTTAAATATAGTGAACTTTTTTTTTTGCAGCAATTGTGTTGCAGATGATGTATTAGGTGCAGTTTATTGACAACGATAACAAAGTGTTTCAACAAAAAGAAAATGCATCACAGCACCCTCATGCACATGTACAGTTTCATGTATTAATTCCCCGTCATGATGATCGTTTGTATGTCAACATTGACACTCTGGGTGCTATAAATATTGAAACTTGTTTGCAAATGGAATATATTTCTGCATGGGATTGATTGTTCCATTCTGCTCTGTTGCAATGAGCAAAAGCATACGCGCCAGCCGCTCTAATGTAAACTTTGCGACCGGTTTAGCGAACATTGCGCCCAGTGGTTTCGTTTAATTTTACCGTCTATTTATTATCGTATCAATCATGCAGCTGCATTGCTACCTTTTACTGCACCAGCACAGCACGAGCCAATGTAAAATCAACCCTTCTTAGACACACGCGAGTCTCGGCACTGGCAGTCGGTGTTGTTTGCAAATGAAGGTAAAAGGGTGATTTAGTGGGACTGCTAGACTAAACTGGTTAGCGGTTCAGCTAAAGACCTACTAAGTGATTAGACGGTGCGATTGTTTGCGAAACAGGCTGTCTCGAGGTAGGGGAAACCATTATCATTAGTCGATGCAGAAGGTTGAAGGAGAAATCTTTCCTTCCACCGACGTTCGTCGCTTACGTCCCTCAACGCTTTGGTGTGGTGTAAGATAGTCTTACGAGTAAGTTCGATTCGTTTTCCGCGGTTTTTATCCGTGAATCCAAAATTCGATCGATACATCACCACCTCCACGCACAATCAGAGCAGCAGCAGCCGTCTGACGCAGCTGGTAAAAAATGTCACCGGAACATCCGGTTTGATGCGAGGGCGCCATCGCGAAGAAGGGTTGCGTTGGTGGTGATTTCTCGATAATTTACTTTAAAGCAATCTCGGCGAGCTTTTTTTCGCTCAACGTTTCGTCAAGATCACCTACGCTCCCACACGATCGATCGAACTTGATTGTTGCTAGTTACACACCAACCAGCAGAGATGATGTGTCGGCGGAGGACGGTATGTCCCTCACAGCTGTGTTTGCGTTTGGGCTTTGGGCGAATGGTTTTGTTCAAAACGCCCCGGGGGCCACCTCGTTCGTAGCCGTGTACAGTAGTAGTGGGTTGTTGTTTTCGAGACAAAACTGTGCCGCGAAACTGGCTAACCTTTGGTTTTATGAATGAATTTGCTACGCGCTTGTACGTTCATTGAAGAATGGCGAAGTTTTCTGCCTGCCTAGCGAGAGTGGTTTTGTGTGTGGTGCGTGGTGCGATATTTTTATTGGTCGTAAAACTCTCCCGGGGCTTTCGTAAATGGAAAAAGTTGGTTTTCCGTGCTGGCAGAACAGGGCAGAGGCGATGTTTTTGCCCTCGTGTTGTGTGTTGCGTTGGCTTTATGAACTGAGGAAATATTTTAACCGGCGAGTGTAGGAATAATTTATGGCCACTTGGCGTAGAATCAATTTCCGAACAAGATTCTTGTGCGCCCACCGAGGTTTGAAGTTTTGGCCTTTTTGTGCGTAGCCTGTGGCTTAGATGTTTGATCACATAGTGTAATACTTGCTCTTTGAGTACCATGTGTGTTCTTTTGTATTTTTATTAAGTTTCGTTTTAAATTAATGAAACAAAATAGAAAAATCAATTTTGAATTGTATGTCAAAAAGTAACGTTTTTAATGAAATGATCGATTGATGTACGTTTTGATAGCGCTCTTTGAAGGGAAGAATTTAGTTATCATTGTTTGTAGTACAGAATCACATGTTCGAATATAAAAACGAAATGAACTGTAAATCAATTGTTAACTGTCTATACACAATATGCACTTCACGATATCGATCTTCTTTTGAGCAGCGCCTTCTAGCGAGAGTACTTAGCACATTCTGGCCTTCGTTAGTCAATCATGCAATTAATTAATTGCATTGTTTGCGTTTGACCTCTGAGCACCCCTTCGCACATCTCCTCCTGGAAGGCAAAACAATTTGCAAATCAATCAATTTGCCTCTTTATCGGTAATTTTTATCTTCCCTTTACGCTGGCTACTATTTCATGGAGGTAAATCCCCAACTGCCTCAGTGTCGCCCAACCCTGTTGCAGATTTAAGGTCTCTCCTAGAAACTGTCAGAAGCGGAAACGTTAGATTGGTTCGATTGCGTTGGGTACATGACAAATCAATTTAATGTTACGCCTCATAGTTTTACGCTTTGTTTTTGATCGGTTGAATTCGCCAGATCCGTTAACTTTAGTCGATTGCGGAAAGGTGTTGCGTGAGATAAGGTTACTTATGGCCCCCCATACACAGCTACGATTAGTTTCGTGTTTTTATTTGTACAGAATAAAAACGATTCGATTGTGTATCCGGTTCCAAAGCTTCGGATTGATTGGACGGCATCGGCACCAATTACTCTAAGCTTTTAATCTTCTAGCGAGATACAGTTTATAGCACTCCAGATAGTGCGTAACACCTGATACTTTGTTTTCGCAATGTACTTGAAATTTATAGCAAGATTACTTATGTTGTATGACTTAAACAAACATGTTTTATAGATTTTGTATATTGGATGTATTGTTCTTCGGAGTTACAACATAAATGTGCATGTTGTCTCTCCTAAACATTAAGACAGGAGCAAGCTTATGTAATAAATCTTCACTTTTGCCGTAAAAAACCGCCGTTGGATATCTCTCTTAGTGTACTCTTGAAGGGCTTCGTTACAGTCAAGAGCTCTCCTTCCCACGTGCTTCAACATTGCCCAGCTTCGCTTTCAACACGTCTGAACCGTGTTGATTGGTTTCTTCTTTTACGATTCACACAATGAGTCACTTTACTCCAAGCCCTTGTGGATTAAGTAACACCATTTTTTTATATTCCTTCGTAAAGTGAATAGCTTGGTGTGTAAAAATTAAACATCAATTTCAATAAATAGCCCACTTCATCGAATTTGATGGTGATGGAGTGTCCATGTGTTTTTTTTTTGTTTTCGATACAAATTGAAGCCGTGCAATTTATTAACACGGTAAGCGCCACTAGCGTGCGGCCCGCACTGCTGGTGCCGTGTCCGTGCGCACGCATAAAGTTTATTACTATTCACAAAATCTGTCAACGCGTATGGGAGCGCACCGTGATGATGATGCGGTTGTCATTGAGCTAGATATGTCATAAAATCGACAAACTAGCGGGGGAACCACACTATCCGCCCTTACGCGCAGACACATTCATTTGTATGCAGGTGTACCGGTCCCGGTGGTTAGTGCCAGTGCCTTCGTGGTGCGCCAGATCGAGAGAAGGATTACGTTGGTCATATGCGGGTGCATCTCGTCCCACACAGTCGTTACGGCGCGTGCGTTTCGCTAGTGGTACCTACTCTCCGCCGGTTGTGGGGATAACAGAAAATCCTTCGACATCTGTATGTGCTACCTACTGAATCGAGGGTGCTACGTGGTGGCTCATCCTACGCATTTGGCCGCAAAACATACGCCGTCCTGTCCTGTCGTTGTGTCACAGATCGGATTTGTCCTCCGCTCGCTTGTAAACAATCCGTCCCCTCTAATGGTATTGATTAAATTTTAATCAAAATTACCTTTATGGCAAGTCAAGCGCGCAAAAGTCGGCAAAGGCTGTTTCCCATGCGTAATGCTCACGTGCGCAGAGGTTTTTGCTTCGTTCGTGACTTTGAATATCATTAGAGAGAGGGTGCTTGCACATGTGGACAGCATTTAAAATTAAATATAAAACCTGCTCACTTGGGTGTTGAAAGCGTTGTTTTTGTCTAGAGACTGTGGAATAAGATATTTATTTATCTTTTCTATACGTTTGTGCGGTTTATGATACTATAACCTTTTTTAAATTATCGATTTTGTCCAACTAACTCTACTGCCACGACGATTGTGCCATAAATTGTGTAGCACGCACTACGATTGCATACTTTTAGGCGTATTTCTACCATCTACGCTAGAATTGCCTCCCACCCAGTTGAGCGTACGGGTTTGCTCAAACCGTAATCGGGATTAAACCTCCTTCTAACATGAACTTCTCCCCCTCTTTCTTCTTCCCCTTAGCTAAATATCCTTACTTGGAACGTTTGATTGAGCAAAAGCCCGCGGCACAATAAATATTGGTTTTTTGCCTTCTCTAAAGCTTATGAAAACAAACGATCGGAATGTATAATTCATCAAATACTTTATGGTCGGCGCGTGTGCTCATGCGTTATTTGTTTCGTTTCGATTTCTGGTCCGGAATGTATGTGTCCGGCAATTTATGGCAATTTTTGTTTGCCTTCTTGCCAAATCAGCCGTGCATCTGCGTTTAGAAGCGTAACGGTGGAGTCATCTTACCGGATGAGGTGGGTTGATTTATGCTAGATCGATAGTTGATTGCCTTCACGCTGCAAAGGGATGATGATGCAGTGCTAATTTAAATGAAACCATTTACCCTCCTTTGCGGAGGGGGAACGAGATAGGGCAGTGTGCCTTGATAAGAGCGCACTAGAGGGCTATGTTTGGTCGTGTTATATTCAAATGATTAAGCTTGAATTATACATGGAACATTGTGTGCTAACATTTCCACCTGAATCTGATTGATTGCTAATGAATGTTGTCACCAGTGCATCTTTTGCAACTGGATGTGTCTTGCATATGTCTTAAAGCAATCGTTCATAGTTAAACGGCACCAAAAAGGGAGGAAGCTTGCCTAGCAAAAAAGGTATTTAAATATGCAAAATCTGCAGAAAATTGATTTACACTCGATTGCAGCATATATCGGCTAACTGGGCTTAATAATGCGCGCAACATCGAGCATGCTTGGTGGTCACCCCGGGAGCCGACCTCTTCCAGCGGTTGGTGGTCTCTTTTGTACTTCACCGCAACCGACATTTAAATGCAATGAAGCTGATGGCTGATACAACCATTAGCTACTACTATTTTGCGCTTAAATGGTTGAAGGGAGGAAGGAATGGCAAGAGAAAAAAAAATAAACATGCAGGCATGGGTTAGGATTTACATGCGTCCAATTACGGTTGATAGATTAAATGGAAGGGTGTAATAGGGGCTGTTCGGTTGATGGTGTTCGCAATATGTCAAGCGCAATTTAAATTACACGCATTATCGAGTGGCGTTGCCATGCATACTGTTAATGCTTGTTGCCTCGATGAAGTAAGAAAAATCGTTTAAATGACCAGGAGAAATAATTTAATTTGTAAAATATCAATTTAACATGGTTGCTAAAAATGTAGCGTATAGCATCACAGTCAAATTAACATCACAGCTAGTCAAATATACAAATATAACAAGGAATGAACAAATATCCAACCGCTTGTCACAGATGGCACACCAAACCATACACTAACCGAAAAATTAACGTCAATTTGTGACAGCCGCATCGTATGCGAACATTCCTTGTAAGCAAAAACGTGCAAAAAAAAATCCTACGCTCCTCAGATGTTCACGATGCGCTCTAACGACGCAAAACCACAATTCCCCACCGGACAATCCAATTCGCAATCGTCACTAATTGGACTGTTTTTGGCAGGCTTTCACGGTATGGCTTTTTGCGTAGCCTTTGAGCACTACCGGTCCGAACTTTCGTTTCACACAGGCACAGCAGCGATTGAGATGTTTTCCTTCCGTTGTGTTGGTGCGTTTGTGTATTTTTCTTTTACTCGAAGGGAAAACTCATTTCCGTTGTATTCGACAAAAACCATGGGCACTGCTCCCACCGAAAAGATTATTTCGTGACACGATTTCGAAGGCGACTAAACGCGAAGAAAGAGGCAAACATCTTGCCGACCATCAGCAGTGTTTGTAATGTGTAAAATTGGAGCAATTTAAAGAAAAGGGAATTTTGTGGATGATGGGTGTTAGGGTTGGGAGATAATATGGTGAGAGAGTTTTGTTTTTGGGAGAAGGAGGGGAGGGTTCGTCTCTTGTTTTGACGTGTGCAAGCGTTGCAGTCTTTTGTTTTACTGGGCGGGAGCTATGCTTTGTGGCTTTAAATCGTTTTTGCTGATAGAAAACAGCAAGAGGAGAGGATCGTAACAAATTTCTTCTAAATCTTGTATCACTCATCACTCGCTGCAGCTTGAAATGAGTAAATCTAGACCAGAAAAAAGGTCACTAGGTTGATTGTTTTGACGAGAAGCGGTCACCTTTAGTGGGTTGGGAGAACACAACAATTCGGGTAATAAATTGTCGGAAGTGTCGAGTTGAGGGGATTGCGATTCTCACTGAACCCCTTGATTCTCTTTCTGTTTCTCAAGTACAAATCTAAAAGGCCTACAAGAGTGAGAGGAATCAAAACGTTCACTGAAGCTCTCTGGACTTGATCGATAAGATAAATTGTCTAATTTGATAAAGTGGCTCAACAGCTTTAGCTGCATTATGTGTTGTCACGAGCAAATTATTTTTGTGGCTTTTGACGCACGATAAAAGCGCTGGTAAACGTTATCCCAGAATAGGAAGCCCACCTTACAGATAGAGATAGCAGTCAGCGCTAACCTTGCTGTGTGAGACAAAGGCGTTATCATTGTATCGTAAATTCCTGTTCAATATGCGATTAAAATATTTTGTAGATATTTTTATGCTAAACACCGCTCCTATGAGAGTGTAAAGAAGTGAAAAACAGTTTGGCATGACTTGATTGTATCCATCAAACTTCACCAACAGCTGACTTTACATAACGTCCCTTCAACCGGAACCTGATCGGCTCTAGCCACCTACTCCTGCGACAGCTTGTTGAAGAGACGACAGGCGCACTGGACCGGTCTATGCGAATGTGGAATACAATTAAGTGACCCACAGCTGAGAAAGGAAAAAAAAACACTTTCCATGCATCAAACGCTTCGTTTCGCCCTTACGATTGTGAATTTCTCTGCAATGTTGAAGGCGTTAGAGTGTTGAACGGTTTGTTTCTACCTTACACGAACTAGCGAAGCGTAAAGTTCAACGGAAAGGTTGAAAAGTCTGTCGTCGTCTTCGATGGTGTCGTGTGCGGGTGCGGTATGAAAAATGGATGCAAATTGTGCTGCGGGGTAAGGTGAATGCTTCGCTGCGTCTTGAGGCATATTAAGTGGAAATAAACAAAGCGACTTATGAAGTGTATTTTTGTCGAGGTCTCAAGTCCATGGGGATGGCAGGAACCCTTTTTCTTCCCTCGCCGGAAGTGTTGATACTGCGGGCATCACAATGGGCGTTTTGTCTCGATGCAGGAAGGAATAATTTAATCAACAAAGAAAAGAGTTAGGTGGTACTTGCTTTTAAAGCCTCATTTTAGGTAAGCTCTTAACGTGTCTCACTAAAACCATCATGCATGCTGGATTTCATCCACCGAATCGTGTGCTCAAAATTGATCATGACGCTAATAACGCCGCTAATTGAATCCGTTTGCTAAAAAAAAGGAATCTTTACGCTTCGAAATATTGGGTGCTGTAAATGCTGATTTAAAATAAATTCCCCAACGCCTGTTTTGCAATGTTGGATCTCGATGTCTACTTTCAGTTAAATGTTTTGGTTGAAGTTGATAGCGTCTCTCTATTTGAACAAAACTAATTTACACATTTTCTTATGTTTGTTTCATTTCAGGTAAGCGAAACTGTCCAGTGTGTTTGGCGGATAAGAAGGACGCGAGAGATAAGTATTTTGCAACCGGTTTGAGTGAGTAAACAAAATATAGAGTGTTTTTTATGAACATCTTTGGAGTGGGACAATCGACAAAAATTGAAATGGAAACAGAACGATATCAAATCAAATCAAACTACCTCACCCTTAGATCATCGATTTAAACTGTCGGTTAGTTTGTGTGGGACGTGACGCTAATAGACTCTATCAAACCTCGTCGATTAGGGGGCGCTACCTAAAACACTTCTGCCCTTGCCAGGAAGGCATAAAAGGCGCTACATGTGGACGGTGCGCCGAGAGCTAACGTCTCGAGATCCGTTGAGAGGTGGAGCTCAAATGCGCGCCCACAATAAGCGAGATTGTAGCATGAAGGATGGAGGAGGAGGCGATCGTGTTTGGTTGCCTCCCTTAGAAAAGGGTTTCAGAGCACAAGTTGGCGAAGGTAACCTTGCCTCTGAGGAGTTGGTTTTGTGTACGCCAACGCAACGCAACCTTGTCCTTGCCCTAATTCACAGTCGGGACTCGACTAGAAGGCCTTCATGTCGGTGATCTTCATATGCCACCATGTATCCCACGCTTTAACGGCTGTCGCCTTCCCTTAGTGTCCAACGTCTTATCACACGGCGGAAATCTCCTACGCGCGCGCCGCTTTGCAAGTCTTCAATCGATGGAGGTGTATTTGCTTACTACTGCTTCTGCTGTTGCTGCTCCGTTTGTATGTAGGTCTCTCACGGGCCTAAAGTCTGTGGGCAGTAAACGATGTACCTCCATTCCACAACATCGTGGCAAGAGGGCGGACAGAAGCCCGGACACACAGGCAATCCGTGACGTAATCAGTTGGTGAGACGCGATGAACTTGATCGTACCATTTTTGGTCAGGATCGTACGTCGTGCGACGTGCTGAAAACACGCGTTGGCTGTGGGATATCCGGAGGATCCGTAGTACACGCGCGCGAGCATACTGAAGCGGATGCGAGGTCCTTCTCGGGAGGAAAAGGGGGACTCGGTCAACATACACCGATCATAAATCTTTGAGACGCGGCACTATGCAGAACTACCGCCTGGACTATTGTCAAACCATGACCTGCGTATGAGCATGTGCTGTATGAGAATGCGATTTATAGCGGCCGAGATGATGCCAGCTCGCCTTTGTACGATCGTGAGCAGCTCCAAAATGGATGCCACAAACGGTGTGTGTTTACCTGTCTGCTTGCCTGCCCAGTCATTGCGCCGTGGAATGATGTCTCTCTGTTGGCGGCGGCATCCGAAATTGGGCATGCAACGCAAAGCTTGTGTAAAGTAGCCAACGCAAACTCGCGTGGAGCGTGTTTCAGTAGAAGTTTACTTTTTTTGAAATTGTGTTTGTCGGACAGAGGATCTAGGTGAGGAGTCACAAAGTCACAGCTGTCACAGGGTTTTACGTACATTATTGTGTTGGTTTGGCATCAGTTGTTGTTACTCAGTTTTTAAGGTTCTCTTTGAAGATCATTGGACATGGTATATGGCTTCGTTCGTTCTGCATGAGTGAATAGAATTGGGAATTGAAGATCTTATATAAATGGCATAGTTTTTGGATTAATTATAGAGTATTTTGGGGCATCTCAGTCTGAAGTCCTAGAATTCTCATCTAGTCTCAACATTGAAATATGAAAAGCTTTTCAAACATAGGAATTATTCACTATTTTGGAGACTGAGAGAAAGAGAGTTCTCCAAAATCTCTAGCTCTCTGTTTTCCACATTTCCACATCCGGACATCAGGTATCGGGTCAAACCTTTTCTGACAGCTGTGCGGTGATGGTACGTCGAGCGTGGACGTTTTTCACGTCCGGGGTTGGGAAAGCACTACAACCGGAGGTAACGCTATTCTATTCTCCCCTCAAAACAGCAAGAGAACACCGCCCCGGAAAATCAACCTGTGTGTACATTGTTTGTCACATTAGGTCACAACGCTCTTTTTTGCCCCCATGGTTCTCTAACCGCCGCCAACACGCAAACGTAATCTAGCAGGAGAGCGAACGCCGTGTAACCTAAAAGGCACACGAGCGTCGGAGAGTCGTCAGCGCCGACAGAGAGCCCTGCTATACTGTGTGACCCGGCACCATGTGCTCTCTGCGAGGGTGCGGTGGCGTCGACGTTTGGTGATACACCTTTTATAGGGGAGAGTCGCCGACAGAGAAGGAGCGATGAGATCGTGCGAGCGCGCGCTGGAAGGGAAGCAACAATGTCCACTGAGTGCGTCTGACAGTTGGCGGTTTTAGTCAACTGCAAGCTAACGTAACGAACGGTTCGAGTCGAGTTGTTGTCTTTGCCGGATATCTCGATACGTCACTTCTTCGTGTACTATCTGTCTCTTATCAATTGGTTTATTTTGTTATACTAGACTTGCTTGTGTTTGCGCATATGCATTAAGCCACATTGAGTTAACGATTATATCAGTTTAGAGACTGTTGTTGTGTTGTGTGAATTTTTACTTTGAGTAGTTGATCTTGTGAGAGATCAAAAGGATTTTGGACCAAAAGATTTAATAGATCAGAACTCTTTAATAATCGCCTAATTAGAAGTTAAAAAACTTTTACTACACAAAGATGGAAATTGGGCTCTGCTAGAGTGGAACCATCGCAAAAGATTATTAGTAACTTAAATTTTCTCAACAAAATCAGTGACTAAAAGCTAGATTAGCATTTCTCAAACCCTGAGTGTCGTGTGATTTGTCCAAACTTTCTTCATCGCTGTTAAACGCATTGTGTGTGTCGGGTTGTGGGTTGAAAGGCTTTTCCCATCGCCCATTTTCCCAGTTCTCGAAAGTAGTGGCCAATTGTGTGCAGTATTTGTTTTTCCTTGCCATTTGGGAAAAGGCCGCCAGTGCAGTGTGTGTTTCTGCGATTAGGTGGCGGCAAAGGCATCTCAACAGAGTGTCATCTGTCCCGCTCCGTGTCTACCGTCTTCTCCAGCGTGTGTCTTTGCACAAAGTGCTCCCACACCGGTGAAATTTGATATCAATAACCTCCTCTTCTCCTTGGTGTTGAAAACTTTTGCCCGTCGAGTGGTAGTGTAGTGCAGTAGCAGCGTATGCGTGTGTTGCATCCGTAATTTACAGTTCGGTGCATACATTTGGTGGAAAAGTGCAGAGGAAAGGAAAACAAAAATTAATGTTCACAAATTAAAGTGCATTGTGTGTACGATGGGATGTGTTTTGTAGAAGGAGGCAGGTCAAACATGTAAAGAGAGAGTGAAAGAATGAAGGAGGGAGAGAGAGAGATTAATAAAGACACGCGCAAACCACAGTGACAGATTGGATAAAAGTCTCAAACTGGATCTCAGGGTGTGACCCCCTGTAATTAGGGGTGCTTCTGCGTCTGCCTTTATAGGAGGTAGCCGTGTTAAGATGTCACCATCAATTAAATTTCTCCACTTGGGTCTAGTGTTGACTCCGAAGCGGTAGAGACCCTTGGAAATGGAACACAATGGACACCACGATGATGGAGCGTAGACCATTTGTTGACGTTGGTGGTGATGTTGCAAGAGGTGCAACCCGCGCCGCGACTACGTTTTACATCACGCGAGCCCACCTGAGCAGCAATCTCTTATCGACGTTACACAGATCGGTGATTTGTTATCGATAAGGCACGACTGTCTTTCTGTAGGAGCGAAGGCGGCAATGCGAAGGACCGTTTGTGGTCCAGGGTTGATGGGTTGGAGGTGATTTGCTCACCATTGACACCTTCATCATCGCTAATGTGTTGAGAAGGTATTGTTGTGCGTGGTGCTTGAAAATGATTGCCACTACATGTGTGGGGATGTTGTGGAGGCGCCGCTGGTTGGTAGTTGTAGTAGCAGCTGGTCTCAGTAACAGTACAACCCCCCGCGCACCGTTTACGAGGAGGAGACTCTACCCACAGGTTGTGCCCAAGCACATCCTCCTCCTACGTGTCGCTCTGGTGATCTATATTCAAGTGTGTACGCCCACCGAGACACCGGATCGTGACGAACAATGTTTTGCGTCGCCTCCAATTTGCAGTCGTAATTGAAGAAGTAAATCAACAAACAACAAGTGGATTTCACAATTAACTCGTTTAATAATTCATTCAAGACAATTGGACGAAATAAATAAAATGAAATAAATTTTAAATAGATTTCATTTTTTGCAAATCTCATGACCAACACTGTATATACCTGTCATGAGCATCAGCTGTGTTGATAGGAGCAGCAATTCTCTAGTTCTGTGTTCTTTCTTTGCCTTCCACCACACAAAACGCTTTTTGCAAATGGTGCGAGCTTTGTTCTTGGTGGTATAAGCGCAGTGTCAGTCATTCGCACAGTGGTCACGTTTGGGGTGTGTAGACTGGTACGTTTTTTTTTGGGGGGATGACTACGGTAACCGCATTCAGATAGGCAGCTAATTGAATTAAGGGAATGCAAAACGATGAACCTTACTTGGGGCGTCGTCAGTTTAGAACTGCTGGCAAGGTTCTAAATAGGAATTGCACGAGTAGCGGTAGGAAATGAAGTCGACATCGGCTTTGGGAATGGTGTGTAGTATGCAGAAAACTGGAAGCTCTAGACAATAAGGTAGAAGTGTTCGTGCTTAAATGCACTGACATTTTTTGAGATATTTTTTTTGGTAAATATAAAAAAAAACAATCATAAACGCATTTTTTTTAGTAAATCAAAGTAATTGATTATGCGTGACCTACACGTCAAGCGACGAACCCTCATCTAGAACCGTTTTTTATTTTATCGACATGTTTAGAAGGCTCTCCCACAGACAACCACCTACACCTACACAAATAAAACTGCCATCGTCATGACACAAATTATGATCGGTCTCCGGATCGCGAACGCATTTAAAACGCCACAAAAACAAATTCAGAAGACATCAGAGTGCCAAATTGATTTGTGCCGAGCGTTAGCGGAATCCATCCACCAGCATTTCAACACCCACTCTCGTCAGCGTACGCCCGGTGCCTGCTTTTGTACGAAAATATAGCGATTTAAATATGTTTATGGAAAACTGGCCCCGTACCACTCACACACGCATCCGGTGAGCTGTTTCTGCACCCACGGTCGTTAGAAAAAAGCACCTTTTTTATAAGTACACACACTGCGCGAAACTGCAGCCAGTGTGGCCAGCGGGATTCTTTCTACCTTAAAAAAAAGAGCTTAAACCATCACCGTCCGTCCGGTGTGTTCCGGTCGAGCTGTGTTACTGTGGTGCTCTTCCCACATACATTCAGTTAAACACGCACACATGACGGAATGGAACGGACTGGTGTGCGGGTGTGTAATGCAGCGAGCGGCAATGGCTAGTAGAACTAAACCCCTAGCCGCTGTGTTGCGCTGGCCAAACTTTACGCCCCTGTCGAATCCGTTTTTGGACGTACGTACACGGATCATATCGGGGGGATCGGGCATGACATTGGCCAAATGTTACTGGCACAGGTTGCACAACGTTGGAAAAGTATCTAGATACTTTTTTTAAGATAGAATGTTTTGATGGAAAGCATCTACTTGTTTGTTTTTATTTGTTTAAAATAAAATGGAAAATATTTTTTGCTTGGCTGACATGTCATTTTCGACCAATTAGGTTTTCTTTTTTTTATTGTCAGGGACAGTATCTTCTCCAAATAATTGCATCATTTTGTTGGAATGTCTGTCAAAATTGTCTTTAACAAACTAAACAACAGAAACATAGTGATCAGTCACTGCAAATTGAGCCCCTGACGAATCCATCACAATTTTTTTTATCTTTCCCGTTCTCTAAATCACTTAACGCACTTGTCACAACGGTGCATCGAATCGCAGGTGGAATTTGTGGAATGTTGGAGGCGGTAAAGCATGGCTCTTCAAGTGTATCTCTTGATCAGAAACCTTGGTGGAATGTTTTGATAATCATTTTAATCGACTGCAAGATGACACTTGATAAGAGGTGAAACTCCTTTCGCTGCCAAACAAACGACGACAGTGCCGAAAAAATGGTCATTAGTCATCAAAAAGCGTTGTTAATAAGATGTTTAATCGCTGTGTTTTTTTAATGAATGCAAAATGAGGAACTGTTAAAATGAAATAATAATATGAATTTAGTCCAACAATTTAAATGGATATACTTAAAGTGGTGAAAGTAACAGTGTTCGCTGAAGATCTGAATGATTAAATAGATTAAACTTTAAATTTGTGAACTATTTTTTGTAAGCATTTTGAGTTATTAAATGCTTTATTTCTTCCAAAACGGATCGCTCAAACAGCATATAATTTAACGATACAAGTGGCGTTTCGATGGAAGTTTAAACTTCGCCCATTTTGTAACTTAATTCTTCAATCTAAACGACCTATGAACAACCATTCTCCACGCGTACAGTGCCACTCGTTAGAAGGCAATGGAACCATTATCCGCTGTTGAATGAAGCTTTCCCGTCACGGATGTCTCGTCATGGTTCCGTTACTTCCGGAAGATGTACAGGGTGCTAGTACTGTGTGCCGTACCAGGGTCTGACTGAAGCACGGATCGAACAGGTCGTGTTCTATCCGTTTTGAACGTTCTTCCCCTTTAGGCCCTCTTTTGAGGTATTTTTGGAGCGCTTTTCTTCACTTCAACAATTACTCGGCGAAGGGTTCAAGAAAAGGGGGTTAAAAAAAACGCAAACTGTTTACGAATCATTACTAACAGGTGGAAAACTAGCGACGTGTGTTACTGGCTTTTTATTCTTCTGCACACGAAGTTTGGGGTTTATTTTTGGGTTAGCCTTCTTCCGTAATCGGAATCGTTTTTTTTTTTTGAGGTGATTAGAACCGTTCGCCTTCTGCGTGAGTTCGTTGCCAGTCTATCTCTCTGTCTCTCTCTCTCTCTTTTTATTATTATCTCGTTTCGGATTAGTTTTTAAGTGAATTGGAATTGCTTTAATGCTTTTCTTCACACACAAGACTGTGCGAGTAATGGCATTCCAGCAAACAGCGTGTTTCGTTGCATCTGTTTCATCAACGCTTACTTTTCCCCTGTAGTGTGCCCATAAGTTTATAAGTGTAGGAATTTTTATCAACGAACCGTTCAACGAAACTACTAAATGCTTCCGAACATTCGCACAAAACAAACGATTCCGGATTGTGTTTTAAAGTGTTTAATAATTGTATAAAGTGTTGCAAGCGGTGATACATTGTTGACATTTACACCCTAAAAGCTCCTGGTTGGAAATTGAACAGGTGTAAAACCCTAACCCCCCGGAAGGCCGTGTGCGGCAGCATGTACAAAATTGACGATGAGTTTCGACCCCGGGGCCGGGTGTTCATGAAGGCACAGCGGGAAAACAATCCCGGCGGTGGCGGCACGTCGTACGCCGTCGTCCAGAGCCGGTCCAGTTCGCGGTCGAGTGCGGCCGGCCGGGGTCCAGCCATCACCACCAATCTGGACGATAGCAATCTGCGCTTTCGGCACGAAATTCTGAACGAGAAGGTGATCGAGGCGACCGTCACCGAGCTGCCGGACGTGATCGATGGCATCAATCGGGACCACTGGCGGGCCCTGCCGTCATCGCTCGCGTACGGCAACGAGTTGGTGGTGGCGGGCCCGCGACACTCCGAACCGACCGGTGGCGCCGCGGTCGTGGCGGAGGTGACGCGCAACAAGCGTCTGTCGACCGAGGTGCTCGGCAGTACGCTCGAAACGACGAAAAGCTCGCAGCGGGCAGCGGATGGTCATCGGCGGATGACGACCCACATTGTCCGGAAGATAACGACGCTGACGCGGGCCGAGGAGCAGGAGCAGGCGGACAACATGATCCGCCAGAACCGGGACGTGAAGACGACCGAGATTGGCTACATGCGAACCGGGCGGATGGACAGCAAGCGGGCGAAGGTAGTACAGATGGGGGTGAGGGGGCGTTTTCCGGCTTGTTGAAGGGGAAATGAGTCACTTTGTGGGTGGTGAAACATTCCACTGCAATCAAGCTACAACTCTATAGAAATCAAGAATTCAATATATGATTTAACGAAGCTTCTTCAAGGTTGCTTGTTTTTTAGTATGTGGAGCTGTAATTATTTTATGGCACTGAAGGTGATTGCACAAAATCGTCTTGTCGCTGAAGATGGCGTAGACAGACCTGAGTGTGTCCGAAAAGGCGAAGAAAAACCACACAAACAAGAAAAGTTTGTCGCTTACTGCACTAGATCGTCCTATAAATCAACGTCGAACGAAAGACTTCAACGACAGCCTAAATTTCGTCAGCAAGCGACGAACGTTGCTCTCACCGAGCTTACGCTCGCAAGTCTCTCTAGCAAGCACGCAGCCTGCATGTCAACACAGACCCTCCCAGCGGGAGGTACTGTCCTCTGTACATGTGGATGTGTTTCTTCCTGCGCAGTGTGTGCAGTTGGCAGCACATTGGTAATGGTGTTGTGTACCGTTCAATGTTTACAACCGTGTTACATGATCTATGGCCGCTTGGTTGCGGCTGTCGGTTTTGGCATGATAGATACACACAACCCTCACCAGGTTGGATTGGGAGGGTGTCTCTTGCACAGAGAGAGGAAAAGAGTGAGAGGATATTTATTTTATAGGCATGATCACCCAACGAAGCAGCACCCCATGTCGTTATGGAGAGCGATCGAGATTGCTTGAGGCGCTATCATTAGCCGGCATGTTGATATGTTTTGAATTCAATCGCAAAAAGGTGTGGATAGACTTGTATAAAGATTCGTAGAATGTGTGTGTTTTAATGTTGTGCTGGTGAGCACTCTTCATTGAATAATATCCTCGTTGAGCGGGATCAACGCCGTTTACCGGGCAGCGGACAGTTTTCCATACACAACACAAATCTTTTTGCTAAAGGGCTTCGATATGATCCGCGCGGGTGAATAATTTAGCAACAATACCCTGAGCATTCTATTCTGCGTCCATGAATGTCTCTCCGATGTGGTTTGTATATGCGCCTCGCTAGCGGTTGTTAGTGTTGTGGTGATTCAATGGAAAACATCAACGGTAGGTTGGCAAGGGCTTGAAGTCACAACAACGCATGACGCTGGATCAACCAGCTGTTCAAAGAAGGTCGTTTTTCTCGATGGAAAAATGAATTTTCAAATACTTTTAATTGTAGGATCAATAGGAGGTAGGGAAAATACACTCTGAAGTATAAATCCGTCTCAAAGGAACAATTTTTAATCCACTTTTCGCGTTACATACTGTAGCAGTGGACCACAGATAGGGTATTTGAACGACGTTGCCAGGAAAGAATGTCATAATTAAATGTTAAAAGGTTATTTATGTCCACCCCCGGCCAAAGAACCTTTTTCCATTTTCGTTAATCCTACCCAGTCAACAAATGCCAAAACGGGTTAGCAGCGATGCGGCACCCACACCACTGGTTGACCACTGGTTGACCACTGGTTGGTGGAGTGCCGAATTTGGAGCGACTTCATAAAACGTTGTTAACTACCATCACCGTAACGGCCGTGGGCAATATCGCTTAACACCCCCCAAAGCAAACTGCCGGCAGATTATTCCAAGGCGATGTATGCTATGACAGCTTAATTTAATCTTTTCCTCCGGGTTTATAACACCTCTTCCTCTCTCTGTGAAGGTGCTAAGGACAAGGGCTTGATGCAGCTGTGGACATCGCAAGCATCTCAATCACTTCCTAGCTCCAGCGCACCATAAAGCGTTTTTAGGATCTTAATTCCACAAAACAGACGATAGACTCATTGCGATGTTTGTGGGAATGTTAGCAGGACCATATTCGGAAGTGGTGTTAAGGGCTGGAAAGGCTTAAAGGTGATAAATAATACACACCTTCCGTGACAGATCTCGCACAAAATTGCCCAAAAATAAAGATGTTTGTTTAACTAACCATCGTGCGCCTCATCGAGGAATAAAAAACCGCAGCCAAGCTGTTGATTTCAAAAATCCTTCCCTTTCTGGCAGCTAATCCATCATCGGCCGAAAAACACACTTGGACGCTAAACGATGCACACGCGTCAGGTAAGGCGCCCCGAAGCTTCACCGAACGGCGGCTTAACGCCTTGCTGCATATATTGATTCATTATGCTTCGTGCGTTGGTAATAATTTGACGGAGTGCTATGCTGTCAATCACGCACTTTTTTCGGTTCGTTTATGTTACCACTGCGGCTGCTGCAGTAGTGGCTCGCAGGCTGGCTAGCGTGTCTAGATCCTTGACACCACCTCGGTATCGGTTTCTTCTCGTGGTTCGGTTTCTCCATTTGGGAGATTAACTCGCTCTCGTGGAGGAGCACGCGAGCGCGGTGGATCATAGGAGTCTTTGGTGTCTAGCCACCGCCATGAAGTTACAATTACACGTGTGACCCCCGGCTGCTGGGAGGTTAAGGAATCGTTGATCATAATAGATCGCACGACCGTTTCTGTTTGTTTACCTTTGTTCGTGGTTCGTCCCGTTTTGGGTGGCCAATGACCAAGCAATGCCATGTGGATGGAGGAATGCAAGGTTGTGTGCGAAACCGTTGAACATACACGCAAGCACTTTTTGGACAATATTTTATTTTAAGTTGAGTTTTAGCGCTAAAACCACCAACTGATAAACATTTTCAAGGTTAACCGTACACGAAGCGTAATTCGTGTATCGACACTAGCACTTCCGGGCGGTTACTGAAGGAACCGTGGGACTTGGCTATTTTCTATTTCATAAAAAATATTGTGAAATGGCCTAAAATATATTTTAAGCAACAGAGAAAAAAAATCATTTTTTATTTCAATATTTGTTGCTTTATAAAATTATAAAAATAATGTAAAATATTAGGATCGTTGGGTTTTCTAGCCAAATTCTGTTACAGCTTGCGCCAGGAGCCACAAGTTGGTACTAGTGCATATCAAGAGGTCCCCAAAGCCTTTAAAACGTTAAAAAGAAAAATGAAACAATTCAGAGAAAATCATTTTACATAAATTTTAAGCAAGCTAATGATTACAGTGATTGAACTGAATCCTCGTCGCTTTTTCAATGTATACAAGGTAAACAGTAGTAATAAATCAACCACTGCACACTAAGCTGTTCATTTTGTAACCATTATTTACAAGCACAGATCATGGCCCTACATTAAACCATCATGATGCAGCATATTCTTTTACCTGTCTCGTTACCTCAATGACATATCAAATGGTTCTCTTGCCTGGTGGGATAAAGGGTTACGGCTCCTCGAGTCGAGAGCCCTCAAGTCAGTAAGGTGGACTCCGTCGTTCGGTCCGAAGAAGGAGAATAAATCATTTACAAGATGATTAACGAAAGAAGGGAACCACAACCGGTTGGTCGCGTGGAACGGTGGGGTGTGCAATGGCATGCCAAGATTGACAGTAAAATGAATTAATTAATTTTTCCTAATTTAATTAAAAGGCCGTTTACAGATTGAGGTACAGTGTGTGGCGACATGGCGTACTTAATCGTTTGCGTTGAGTGAAGGCACGTTCTATCTGTTCAACGTAAAACGATTGATTGAACGTCACAAGAAGGAATAAATGGCGGGCTTGTGGTGACACCAGAAGGCAACACCTAATTGAGTGCTCGGCGACTGGTGATGATACGCCGAGGCCCAACAGCAGGTCGTGATTTGCGATTTGCGTACGCTTTAACTGAAGCATTATGCGAGTGAGTGCAGCGCGCCTTATATTGGATTGTGTGGTGCTGGCGATGTGGTGAGGCATTGGCATTGAAAATGTAAAATGTCACGCCATAGTCAAATCGGGCAACAATGCTTGCGCCAGCCGCGACCGATGTGCAGCACACACAATGTCTACGGGACAATATTGTTCATCGGCGGAACTACTGGAGGCTGTGTTGCAGTGAACCTCCGTGCTCTTTTTTGCACCAAGCCAGAGAGGAAGCTGAAGCGATTGTGCTGAATAAAATGTGCCATTTTTATGCAGCATTGTTACCGATGGTTGCCTTTCTCGCTTCTGTGGTTCGTGCAATGGGCTAGGTACACCGACGCGCTTGTCGGATTTAATTTAAAAATTCCATCGATGTTTCCATTTTTTTGGCGTTTCGTGGGAAAAGAATTTGGAAGCCTGTATTCTCATCATTGAGCTTCGTTTTAAGCTTTCACTTTTTAGGTTTTATGAATGCAAAAATCATTTTCCTCCTTCCATGACAGATGCATAGTTTGTTTACTCACTCAACTGGTTGCATAAATATATATAGAAAAGAAATATCAGCCTTATAAATTATGTTTTTAATGTTCCATATCTCACGTGTATTTTCTCCTCTTTCTTTCTCCCTATCATTCTAGATTTCCGATATTGTCGTCGGACAAGAGGACAATCTTACCGCCCGGGAGGCACTGCTCCGTTGGGCCCGCCGCTCGACCGCCAAATACCCGGGCGTCCGGGTAAACGACTTCACCAGCTCATGGCGCGACGGTTTGGCATTCTCCGCGCTCATCCACCGGAATCGACCCGATCTGATCGACTGGCGAGAATCACGATCGCGTCGACCGCGGGAGCGGCTCGAGGTTGCTTTCCACGTTGTCGAAAAGGAGTACGGCGTAACACGATTGCTCGATCCGGAAGGTACGTAACGGGGTGGAGACGGGATGAAGGAAGGGATGCGATGTCACCAGTGGACCACCCGATGATTGATTAAGTCGTTTGAGAAGAGTTGCACACTAAAAACCAAAGCCTTCGCGAGCTCTTTTTACGACCGCGAGTCGGCTCAATTGCACGCGTGGACCTGTTGAAAAGACTGTGATGTGGAGTGGTGGATGGACTGTTTTGACGCAGAGACTTTAACAGAATGTGTGCGGCGGTAAGATCAAAGGGAAGACCCTACGATGAGACACGCGTATGGGATGGCTTAGGTCACTTAATGCTGCACGCTGTAGGATTTATCCGAAAAAGGAAAGCGGCTATAGGAACATCAGCGATGCGTGCTATGGAACGTAAAAATGTCATCGTTGTAGCGATTTGCCCTTAGGGCAATATTTCACGCTCTCGCTGTAAACGGCATGACGGTCTCGTTAGTTGGAGGGTTTTTGCGCGGATGCAGTGCATTTAAACGCTGTTGAATGACATTCTGAAATGTTATTCACGGCTTGATTGTTATTATGGCATAAACGTATTATGCTAGAATTATGACAGAAGAGCTCTATTGATTTTTTATATGTTCCCCTTAAAACACCATTATACGTGAGAACAATATCACTAATAAAACTGTATTTCTCTTCACAGACGTCGACACAAACGAGCCGGATGAGAAGTCGATGATTACCTATCTGAGCTCGCTGTACGATGTGTTCCCGGAACCGCCCCAGATGCATCCATTGTTCGATATGGACTCGCAGCGACGCGTACAGGAGTACCGCGAGCAAGCCCAACAGCTGCTGTACTGGTGCCGGGAAAAGACGTCCCTCCTGCAGGAGCGCGCTTTCCCGACCACGCTAATCGAGCTGAAGCGGCTGCTCACCGATCTGAACCGGTTCCGTACGGAGGAGGTACCGCCACGACAGCGCGACAAGCAGCACCTCTTCTCGACGTATAAGGAACTGGAGAAGTACTTCGAATCGATCGGTGAGGTGGACGTGGAAACCGAACTCCGTCCAGAAGCGCTGGAAAAGGCGTGGCATCGGCTGATGTCGGCGCTGGCCGATCGCGACATGATCCTGCAGCAGGAGGTGCAGCGACTCGAGCGGCTGCAGAAGATCGCGGAGAAGGTGCAGCGCGAGTACAAGCACACGGAGACGATCATCACCAAGATTGAAACGCGAATCTCAGAGGAAAGCCGCCGCATCGAGCGTCTGCATCCGGTCGAGGCGAAGAACATCGTCGAGGGGCTGGATGGGGACATTCGGCATTTGGAGCAGCCGCTGCAGGAGATGAACGACGATTGCCACAACCTGAAGGATGGACGCTATCCACAGGCAAGCGATCTTCACAAGAAGTAAGTTTCGCTAGGGAGCGCTAGCGAAGAACGTCGAGTGTAGAATGTTTACTAATGGCTCAACTCCGTCGTTTTATTTGTAGGGTCACCAAGCTACACCAACGTTGGTCCCAGCTAAGGACAACATTCCATACTAGCCTAGTACAAAAACTGTCCGGTCTGAGCTATCCGGTGCAAGAGACGACGATCACGAAGCAGACGCGCGTCGTTACGGAAACGCGACAGATCGGCACCAATCCTTACTTCCGGGATGTGCAAGAGTACACTGAATGGTGCCAATCGAAACTGGTAGGCGTTGCATAAGGAGAGATTTTGTACGAAATATGCTAACATGTTCGCCTTTCTTTTCTAGAAACAACTGCATACCTCCGACTACGGTTCAGACCTTCCGTCCGCTAAAGTGGAACTAGAGCGCCATCAGCACGAGCACAAAGTGATCGACCAGTTCCACTCTAAAATAGCCCAGTGCGAACGGCACGCATCGAACTTCACCGGCGAGGAGCTGCAGCTGTACCGACAGCGGCTCAGCCAGCTGCAAAAGGTGTATGCCGAGCTGCTTAGCACTTCTACGAAGCGGCTGTCCGATTTGGATGCGCTGGTCGATTTTCTCGCGACCGCTACGGCCGAGCTTAGCTGGCTGAACGATCGTGAGCAAATCGAAGTGAGCCGCGACTGGGCCGACAAGAACCTAGACCTATCGGCGGTCCATCGGTACTATGAGGTAGGTGTACAGTACAGTCCTGTTATGACTGTTACAATGATGAGAAAAATATCTTTCAACCCTTACATGTCTCAATGTGACCCCCGCCCCTTCTAACCAATCGAACAACGTTTCGTTGTTCCATCTTAATTTTTATGTTCTTATGTTCTTCTTTTTCTTTTGTTTGTTCGGTTTATAATTCCATTTGACATCTCCTGCTGTCTCTTTTTACACTCTAACCCTTCCTGTTCTGTCACAAATCTAATCTATAAAGTCTACTTACATCAAGCGTAACTATGGAAATGGTGAGGAAGTAAGTAACCTATTTCTTCTTAAGGTTCCGTGTTGAATTGTATTTTGTTTTCCGAAAGTTTCGTTTGCAAGTTTGCAAGTTGTTTTCTCGTCACACTCCTTTTTTCATTTAATTGTCGAGTTTAATGTTTTGCTTGACAAATTTGTGTGTATTTTTCTTTCATGTGGTGTTTGATATATTCATAAGTTGTCCCAATGAGAGGTTTTTCTAATTTTGAAATTCTCGAAACATCCCTTTTTGTAGTTTGTGTTATGCGTTTGTGCTTTCTGTAGATTTTGTAGGTTTATTTACCCATTTGAGAAATTTATTAACTAAGCGTTTTATTTTTCCAACAGAATCTCATGTCCGAGCTGGAAAAGCGCGAAATGCATTTCGCCACCATTCTGGACCGCGGTGAGGCTCTACTCGTCCAGTCGCATCCTGCCTCCAAGTGTATCGAGGGTCACCTACAGGCACTTCAGTCCCAGTGGTCCTGGCTGCTGCAGCTAACGCTCTGCCTCGAGGTGCACCTAAAGCATGCCACCGACTACCACTCGTTCTTCGACGAGGTCCGCGAAGCCGAGAACTGGCTGACCAAGCGAGACGAAATTCTGAACAGCAAGTACTCGCAGTCGGAGTTTACGCTGGACCAGGGCGAATCGCTGCTGCGCGGCATGCAAGACATCCGCGAGGAGCTGAACGCATTCGGTGAAACGATTGCTCAGCTACAACACCAAGCGACCGCGATCGTGCCATTGAAGCAGCGCAAGCAGCCAGTCAACCGGCAGTGCACCGTGCAATCGATCTGCTCGTACAAGCAGGGCAACATTTCGCTGGACAAGAACGAATCCTGTACCCTGCTCGATACGTCCGGGCGCGTCAAGTGGCGCGTCAAGACGTCGAAGGGCGTGGAAGGTTCCGTGCACGGGGTATGCCTGCTGTTGCCGCCCCCAGATCAGGAAGCGATCGAGGCAGCTGAAAGGCTGAAGCGATTGTTCGACCGCTCGGTAGCGCTGTGGCAGAAGAAGCAGCTTCGTCTGCGACAGAACATGATCTTCGCCACGATCAAGGTGGTGAAGGGTTGGGACTTTGAACAGTTCCTAGCAATGGGAGCCGAACAGCGGACGGCCATCCGGCGTGCGCTGAACGACGATGCGGACAAGCTGCTGGCGGAGGGTGATCCGGCCGATCCGCAGCTTCGCCGGTTGCGTCGCGAGATGGACGAAGTGAACCGGCTGTTTGATGAATTCGAGAAACGTGCCAGAGCAGAAGGTATGTGTCGTGGATATTCGATTGTGCATAAGGGGTAATATTAAATGGGAAATCCCGTTTATGGAAAATGTGAAATCTTTCACTTAACCTTCGTTGAAACTCGAGGCGCTTTAAATTGAAACCGATCGAATCAGCAATGGCAATGTGTGCAGGAATTTAATTGGATAATTGGATGATTGCCTTCGATCGCTTCATTTTCCGCACTGGACCAAGCCCATTTTTGGATGACTGTGAAGGTCAATAATAATAGTTTAGGCTATCATCGCTCTCGTTATGGGCGTTCATTCATTCGACTTTCCAAAACAAAAGACGATCAGACATTTCTAGCTCCTTTGGAGTACTTTTTTGGAGATTTTAATAGTAACAACATTCCACGGTCAAACATGTTTATGTGTGGCGGTGGACATATATCCATTGTCTGCGATGAGAAATTAATTTTCCAATTGTTTTGCCAAAGAAGGTGTCCAATGTTGTAGGTGTTAGTTTATCGTCGTTTTTTCGTTTCACAAAGGTACCAGATGACAATCGTTTGTTTTGGCTTGGCCGAAGAACATATCAGTCGTGTGAGCTTAGACGATCTGATGCTCACAGAAGATCAGTTGAAGTTGTGCACTGGTGACAAGTGGATCGAAACAGACACGTGAATAGATTGCTTTTCGGTTTCTTTTGTTTGTGTGGAAAAGTGATTTTATTCTTCGATAGCGTTTTTGAAGATAAGTTTTTGAAAATATCGTTTTGAAAATGAAGGGTGTTTTTCGTTTTCGATCGTTTCGCGGTAAGATTTGAACGCTTGAAAGCAAATGGGAATGCTGTGAATGACTGTATTCTAATATTGTGATTATTTTGTTTTGTGTTTCATACAAACAGAGGAGAGTAAACAGGCCAGCCGAATTTTTACGGAGCAATGTATTTCACTGAAGACGCGGCTGGAGGAGATGGCCCGCGAGCTGGACCATATCATCCTGTCCCCAATGCCACGGGACCTCGACTCGCTCGAACATACCGTCCAGATACTGGAAGACTACAAGCGTCGTCTCGGTGGCCTGGAGCCCGACCTAAAGCATCTGCAGGAAACGTTCCGTACCATTACGCTGAAGACTCCGGCGCTGAAAAAGAGCCTGGACAATCTAATGGACCTGTGGAAGGAACTGAACACGCAGGCCGGCCTGCACGGCGATCGTCTGAAGCTGCTCGAAGGTGCACTTGCTGGACTGGAGGACAACGAACAGGTTATCTCCGATCTGGAGGGTAAACTGTCCCGCCAGCTCGAGCTACCGTCGACCCAGGAAGGCCTGTACGAGGTGTACAAGCGGCTGACCGCGATTCAGGAAACGATTTCAAGCCAGCAGCCCGAAATGGACAAGATGAACGATTCGGCGGACCAGCTCGGTCGCATGGGCGTCCCAACGAAGGTGCTGGGTGATCTGAAACGCCTACACTCGAACGTGGAGCGTTTGAACTCGCGTTGGAACAACATTTGTGGACAGCTGGCAGAACGGTAATGACCTTACAAGCAGCGTAAAATTAGCAGAGGAATGAAATTAACCACCTATTGTCCGCTTACAGCATGCGCAGCGTCGAAACGGCAATCGGCTTGATGAAAAACCTGCAAACCAGCATTGTCGTGGAGGAGACTTGGGTGGAGAAACAGACGGAGAAGCTGCAGGCTCTACCGACGGCAACATCCGCGCGGGAGCTCGATGTAAGTACCGGCTTAATAATCGATTACTTTTACAGCGCCTCACTGTTCTTAGCTTTGTATAGCAGCTACACCTTGTCATACTGATGAACGGGTAGCAAAAGTTGAACAACAGACTGAACGAAACTAAGGAATAGAGGAAGCCGTTAGAAAATCAGTTTTCAGTAAAGGATAATGATGATGATAATGCAACAGAAAAGAGTGACAGAATACATACGTGAACTCAGTGGTTGTCAAACAAGGTGTTTGTTAGGAAGGTTCTGTCCTTACCTTGCACAAGGCAAACGATACCGGTAAACGCCGATTGAGAGTAAATACTGGTACATTTTTTTACGACCCAAACAAAACAAAAACACAACATTTTGAACACAAAGAAGGAGAATCAAGAGATTGTTGAACAGGAAAAACAGATCATGTTTAACGTAGCTACCATTAACAGGGTTAGAAAGTCAAACCCAAAACCAAATCACTAACTGCACTCCAATTTCAAAAGGTATTAGAAGTAGTCTTCAGAAAACAACAGACATTAGCACACCGTATGAAAACTAATATTAAATTGATAATTTGCATGCGTCTGGAAAAGGGTAACAAAAGCCAAAACCTCCCTAGACATTGAAATTGACATCAAGTAAATTATAATTAAATTAAAAACTAGGAAAATTATTCTTAACAATTATAGTCTAGGGTTTAAGGTGTAGTGGAGCATATTGCTCTCTAACGATCAGTTCGCAGTTACAAGGGAATATAAAAGCGCACAAAGAAAAACCTAGATAGTAAAAGTAGAAACACCGTAATGCACCACAGTAGACACCGTAGATCGTAGACTTCACTGTAGCTTTCTTCCGTTAGTGCACCACCAACCAGTTGACAGACTAGCTTTCTCGAATTTTTAGTCACCCGTATATAACCCACATACTAATGCGTTAATTTATTTATTTTTCTCCTTCCCCTTCATCTTATATCTGCGTAATTTTGTACACCAACAACAAAAAACCATCAATTGCAAATTACTCCGTGAATCTCCACCATCACCACAACATGAACAACAACTACAACACCAACTACAACAATTACCACCCCACCAAATACACCAATCTCTACACAACTACGGTCACTACCTTCACTCGCGTCGCCGGGAAAATCAATCCACTCCTTTCCCTGTATGTCCGTGCGTATATGTCCCACTCGGTTGTGTATTGCACCTGTTTCGTATGGGTATGGCACGCGCTGTTGTCGATCGCAAACAGTCGATGCTCGGCGAAACGGTGGAACGCATTCCGAAGGTTGAACAGGTTAATCTCACCGGTGGCCGCTTGATCCGAGAAGCTAAGGTATGTAGCATATTAGCCTGTCGTGTGCGTGTGGTTCCTTTTAAGTCCTTTTGCTCTCCTCTCTCGAGCGAGAACATTTACTTCCTTCCAATATTTATATCCTATTGTAATCTACAAAAGTGTAAGAAGCTTTCCTCCTCCTGTGTGGTTCGTCCTCCGTGTATACGCGCTCCGTGCGTGCAGCGAAATGTGAATATAGACGTGTTTTCCCTGTCTCTTTTTTTCTACCTGTCACCACTATCCCGGTCTGTGCATTTTGGTGTATCGAGCTTACTGTTTGATCTTCTGGTGTAAGGATGTTACCGTTTTATTTCCTCCTTCTTCCGTCTACTTAATGTTGTGTCTCGTGAAGCGTGAACAACAAACAATGTCTCTCTTGTGTGTCAGTCGTTTGTACAGTCTTGTTTTGGTGATGCGATTCCTTTCATTCTTTGTCGATGAATGGCTCAACAATTAAAGGAATGTTTAGTCCCGTTTGCTGCGCTGTTACTATACTGCCTCAGTACATATTGTGTGCGTCGTAAGAGAAAAAGAGGTTGTGTGCGTTCGAAACTGTATGAGTGTGTGTGTCCTGATGAATGTATCCGTGCCGTACGTACAGCGATCCCTGGGGGTACACAGCGGCAAACTTACTTCTAGCTGGTGAATGGTTACACTCACTTTTGTATGTTAGTACACTTCCATTTTTTCTTCTGCTTCAAGAAGCTTAATAAATTAAGCTAATATTTGCAAAATTGCATCACAGACCCTTAAGCTCTTGTTTCTGGCTACTTCTTACCTAGCACGTCCGGTGTTGGTACGTCCTTATTTTCTTGCTATGCTTCCTCACGCTGGAAGCTACGGATCAATTTGCTACTAAAAACAAAAGCTCCGCTCAGTTAAGGCACGCTTGAAAGGACGAAACATTCTTATCCTTTCGGCCAATTAATAGATCAGGTCGTTTGTGCTCTCTGACCACGTCGGAACAATATTCAGTAGTTGTGATTAATACCGTAAGAAAAACATCTGTTGCACTCAACACTCGAAGCGCACTCGGAACAAAAACAAAAACGTAGGAAATATAATTTTGAAAACTTGACTAACTCTGACAGTAGAAAAGCACCCCGATTCTGGTGTGGTACAGAGAGCACTGCAGGTGCGATAGATGCTGCATCGTTACCTGTGCAACTTAAAACCCCTTCTTCCAAGCTGCGTCATTACCCGTTGTACCTGTTACCTATCTTACATTTTTGAATGATTTCCCGCTCCACCTTTGAGTCCTACCGTAGTAGAAAGCGTTATCGTTGGTAGGCGGTGAGAAACAAAATTATCGGACAAAATTCAAAGTACGTCAAAATGCAAACAAAGTCACTGTTTCGGACGTTACTTTCTCACCTACCTACCAGCGATATACTAGTAAAGCTTCTCCTCTATTTCTCTTCCAAACCAAATAATGCGTACTTGACTTCTTGCAAATACTAATCAATATAATAATAACTTCAATCCCAACAAAACACCGTAAACACTTTCACCCCTTTCTTTAAACCAAACCAATTAAACAACATGCCTACAATTGAAACCAAACCAAAAACCTCACCCGCATCATAAAACCGATTTACTACACATCACACCCCGTTCCTACTGCGCACCACCAACTTTACCTGGGCCTGCGAATAAATATGTAACAAACATGTGCCTCAACTCATATCGACGGCTGGGCGAAATGACTTCCCTTACACAACGCGCATCCTGGGGACGTTGATCAAATTCAAAACAAAATCATCATTGCGTCCCCCCGAAATTCGCTTCCGCCCTCCACCTATACTACGCCAAACTGCTCTTCTGACTGCATGTGCATCACCGACATAAAAATCGTGCAAAAATGCATTTGCCGGCCACGGTTGTACAGATCTACGATGGTAAATGTGTTCACTATATCGATTGGTTGAGCGAAGTACGGCCCAGCTTTTCGCCTCCTCGGCAGGATCTCCGGCCCGCGAACGCCGATCCCGGCGCGACGGAATTGTACTCGAAGCGGCTCGACACACTGAACGGTCGCTTCGAGACACTGCTCGAACAATTGACCCAGCGGCTGAAGACGGCTATCGAGGTGAATGGCGCGGACGGATTGGTAAGTAGAACTTTTAGTATCAGTTTTTTTAATTAATACATTTTTAATTGTAGCATTTAGACCTGAAATTCGTACGAAAAGTCATCAAAATTTAGATGTGGTGGTTTTGTGGATATAAAAAAGCGACAACGATATTATTCTTCTTTTGATTTCTGATCCAGATTGTTTGTGGCATTCGCAATTTGCAAAAACAATATCATTCTGATCATAAGCAAACCGGTTTTCTGGTGAAAAAATCTCGAAACGAGATCTGCATAGCCAACGAGTAAGCAAACCCTCGATCCAGGTATGTCACCTCCTGCTGGCACGATCGTTTCACACTGCTGAAATCCTGATTCGTACTTCTACAAAAAAGCTCTAGTTCCATCGCTATTGCTGGTTGACATCATCGTCGCTAAACCTTTAGGTGTTTCGATTTCGAGTCGCCGCATAAATTGCAATCGTTTCATTGGTCCAACCAGGTTTCGGGACGATAATTCCGTCATCGTCTATTTCTAAAGCTGATTACCTCCTTTTTGTGTACGATGTGTGTGTGTGTGTGTGTGTGTGTGCTCAACTGTCAAGTTGTCTTTCGACGCGTGGCTACCGCGTACTGCACACAACATGCTTAAGAGGGTCAAGCGTGAGATGTGGTATGACGAATGTGGCAAGTGTACACGCGTCCGGTGTCTTTCGTGAATGGGACGAGTGGATTTTTTTCTTTGCAATTTTTGACATGCTTCTTTCTCATCGAAGTGTTAAAAAAAGAAAGAAATACGGATGGCGTCTTCGTCCGTTTGTTTGGCTTTGCAATTGTCACGCTAACGGCTTGATGTCAGTTTTTCTAATTCAGCAAACATCAACACAGAACTGCTCAATGAAAAGCTGCACTCTTAGGCTCATTACCATCTAATGGTGGGTTTGCGGTGAGCTCAAGTGAGCGCCTAATTTTACGTTTATTTGACTGTTGATTTTTGAAATCGGACAAGCATATCCGTTCACATTTACGTGATATGTTCTTACACAATGTTTTTAAAATGGAAGGATTGAAAAAAATCTTTAAGTCACACTGATTGACCCTCAATTTGAATTAAATATGCATTGCAAAAAAGTCATTGCAGAGAATTGCTGCGCGGGAGGCGGTTGCGTATTTTATTGCACCTTGCGTCATCACTTGATGACTGCGAACGGCACCGATTGGTGGCGGTCGATTGTTGAAGGCGTAATAATAAAATATGACGCTATCGGTGGTTTCCTTGCAACAACCCTCAAATCAGCGTTGTACAACTTCAATATAAGTTTGGTTTTATTCGCAAACTGTCAATGAGAATAATTTTATGGTATAATCCTCCTCCGTACACTCGGTGTTAGCATGTTGAGCAACGCTTCAGACCGACCTAAAATATGAATATTGTAGACCTGAAACCTTGATTTGATAAGACACTCTCCTCATGTCTTATCGCATGCACTGTTTCGAATCGAAAAGTTAATGCTCCAGAACATGAATTTATTTGCAGTATAACAGAGCGACCTGTGGGATTTATTATATTCGCCACAAAACGAGGAAACGCTTTTTATTGGCCCGGTTTCCATCACTGGTTTGGTAGAACCTCCTTTTTTTCTCTCTCGGCAAGCTTTATAATTGCACCTAAAGCTCTCGATGCGATGCGTGTGTGTATCTGTCTGTTTGCTATCTTCCCACCCGGCTGCCTAAAAGCGCACCGAAGCATAAAACGCTTATTTTTAGTGTATGACATCATACAGCGCCGAAGGCTAACAAGAAGCGTTCGCCTTCTCCTTTCGATATGGACGTCGCGATCTTGGAGAAGCGCTTAAAAATCGGTAAAAAATATCCTCAAAGCGCGATCATTTGTTTACCCGCCACATTCCTGCTTTGCTGAGTGGTTTTCGATTCATAAAATTTTATCTCCTTTTTTTTGTGCGCAAGCTTCGTCTGCGAGAATTCTCTGTAGATGAAGAAATCGCATCAAAAAGCAAAAACCGAAAAGGAAAAAAACAGACATTTGTTGTTTTGTGCTTTCAAGGCTTAATTTTATGGCCAGCACTGTAACCGGTCCGCAGTACGGGGTCCGGTGTGACGTCATTTCGTTAGTGTTCACTCGAACCGTGACGCGTAACCGATCTTAGTGAGAGAAGTAGTAGTACTTTGCTCTTTTGATGCTTCAAGTATATGCACCTCCCTAGAGAGCGGGTAACTTTGCGCACCACCGGCTATCGTTCTCTTTCGAGAGGCCGGCTCATGCTCCGCTGAGAAATTCACGAATGATGACCACTAGGCACTTGCGTCGGGGCTGACCCGACAGGTCCGACCAGAGCGTTCGTCCGCTCGTTCATTCAGTTTTTGACGGGATAGTGAAACTGATTGGACGCTCGCGCGCGTTTCTGTTTCGCTCGCGGAATTATTCATTCGTTTTACCATAGCGCACAGTTTCACGGCGGTAGAGCAATCGTGATTGAAAGTAGATTTTATCATTGTGTTTTTGTGTTTTTTTACCGCGAAAGTAAAGAAAAGTACAGAAGTATATTAACGCGTGTGGTGTGTGCGTGTTATTCACTTTAGAAAAACGTGATCGCGAGTCACAAATAAAAAGCTAAAGGTATATAGTTATGTACCGGCGATGAGTGTATTGTGCGTTCGCTGCTACCGTAAGAAAAGATTTGAAAAAACGTGTCCAATACGTTCGTCCCCGTTTCCGTTCGCACAAGCCTTTCTCGGTTTTCTGGGAGACACAATCGGAGCACAAGAGAAGTGTGTAGCGTCGCGAAGAAAATTATTCAAATGTCTAGAAGTCGAGCCGAAAAAGCAGGCCACATGCCGTGTGCTAAACTACCCCAAATGCCTCTTGCTGTGTTTGTGTGTATGTTTTGGTGTCGTTGAAGTGGGGTAGTACCGAGACAGTCAGATACACCCTTTCCGTTTAGCGCAAGTGTGTTGTGTGATGATCATCGCTCAAATGGAATATATTTTCGGTGAAGGTCATCAAGCGAGAAGCGCGTGGTGGCACATCGAAAGGAAAAATTTAAATAATAGCTAAGCCCTCGACCAACCAAAGTGAGAAGCTAGACGACGGCAAACGGTTTGTTTTTTGCATGTGCGAAGCTAGAATTTCAGAAAACGTGTACGCACGAGACGGTCATCCGCCACGAGTGTTATTTCGCTTGAGTGCAATTCGTTCCGGTGTGATTGCGCGCACTGTTTGCTGCTTATCACCGGCTCTGTAGTGCAACCCTTCAACGTGGTGTAGTTAAGCAAAAAGAGATTTTAAAAGCAACGGTTGTGAAGCACAATGAAACAAAAGCAAAATGGCACATTTCCTAATCCGAAAACGTTCGACAGTGGATAGCAAAAATCGATCAGCATTTTGTAACAACACAATCGGGTCAGAATGTTACACGTTTTCAGAAGCCACCGTAAGCTAAATCCCCTTGCAAGCCCTGGGATGGCCACAAAATCGATTCCAAACGCCCTTGAGATGTCGTTTCGTTTTTAACGTTTTTTTTTACATTTTAAATCCCTTTTCGAGCCACTAAATCCACTCAAGTATAGACAGTTGGTACGTAAAATGAGGAAGAGTGCTCATAACAGCAAGAAGTAAAAAGCGGAAATACTTTATCAAGCTGGTGCTATCTACTCCTATTTGGTGCCGTTTGTTCATCTAATCAATACTTGCAAAACACACCGGCAGGTTTGCAACTCCTTTCTAATCGTGCAAGGGAAAAACACATTCATCACTCCCTTTACTTCCCGAATGCATGCCCAGCCGTTTGTGTGTATCTGTTGCAGTAATTGGGGCAAAAATAGTTTCATTTTCCTGCCGTTTTTTGTTGCTTTCTCCTGGGGATTCTCCTTAGCATTCGGCACCACATCAACCAGCTTACGCGAATGCAGCGGTGGAAGGAATAGTCGAAGCGAGTTGCAATTCCGCCGCGCTCTGTGTTTGGTGCAAGCGAATGGGTGCATTAAGCGTATTAGCTGCGGCGAATAGGTGTACACCAACCGCGTGCGGTGTTCGTCGGTTGGTTGATTATGGCCTGGCAAATATATAAACAAAGTTTTGCTACAAAGCCAACCCCGTTTTAATGGTTTGCAAACGGCGGGGGCTTGTTGAAATGTGCGTTCTAGGTGTAAAAGTTAATCGTGCTCGGTGTCGAACGCATTAAAGCATCACGGTAGACACTTTGAGTGTGTTTGGGTTGGGTGGCACCTGAATGCGTTTTAACTTGTTCCGATGTGTAGCGTGGCGATAGAGTAGTGCGCAGCGCACTCGGAGTAGAGAAGGATGGATCGTGGGGTTCGATTCTCATTGGAGGAGAACTCATCCAGATCCAGATTATGAAGTTTTCGATCTTGGTTGGTAATGAGTAGCAAATGCATGCCATCATAAATATTGAAGCTATGGTTCCGAATAAGAAAGATTAGTCCTCTAGAAGCTAGATAAAAAATAATACTCTACGAGAGGAGGAGACCTTTGCTGTGCTTAATGTTGAGGAATTGTGGAAAAAACCAACCGAAGCGAACATACTTTTGTCGCTACATACGGAACTAAATCCGATTTGTAATAGAAATAGAAAACAATCGTGCTTATTATAGGAATCAAATAGCAGCCCCCACAACAAACCCAAGGTCAATATGCTTGGAAGCGCGATGGCCCTCCACACACACATAAGCATCGTAAACTCCCGATAACCTGCCAGCAACCGCAAGCCTAGCAAACACATTCAGGCCAAACCTAACCTGCCTATCAGCTGATTATGTGCTCGTGTTGGTATTGTATTTTCAATTTAACTCTCTTCATACTTCCGAACGGATGTTTGGATGGTAGATGAAGATGAGTGTAGTGATAGTGGGAGTGTAGATGAGGAATATGTAAATATTTCATTCATTATCGCAAAGAGTGCCGTTGCTGTGCTGGCGACCTTTGAACGGAGAATGCTATTTGTCAACCTCCCTGTCCACACGCTTGGTCGTGTTCTGCTTGCCCTAAATTAAGCTATTTTTGGAAGACGTTTGTTTTGGATGTACTCCAAAAACCACCCGAGAAGATCGCGTTCGGTGGTTGCGGCCTGACACTTACGCAAGGTCAGATGTTGGAGCAGTAAAATCCCTGCCTTCCGACATCCAGTTTGCTCAACCTACACATCGATCACAGGTATGCTTAAAGACTGAGCGTTGGTGTTTTTATTCCTACCGACTTATTAAACACACACCGATCTTCTCTTCCCGATGACACTACACGTACGCCTTCGTGGTAAAGCAAGTTGTTTCTAACGTGCGAGGATGCTGCTTCACATTCATTTTTAGCAGCTCGTTTAATGCTTCGTCACTTTTTAATGTCAGTGTCAAGATTTCTCGCCCGCTTGAAATTGGCTTGGGGAATGTATGTTGTTTTGAATATCAAGGTGTGATTTGCGTCAGGCCAGCTACAGTATTGATCCATGTTTTCACCTTGGAAAAAAATACTCACTTTAACGATATTAAGCTTACCAATCCATTAGATTTATTTTGATGGGCAATGTTTTGCGAAATCAAAGTTGCAATCGTTGCTTCATCTCAAACGTCAGAGACGGAAGTGAAGTATTAAAGAACGTCTTCCGGCGTCGAGAACATTTTTCCCAACTAGTTGGAGCGCTTTTTATCTTCAATGCCACGTGCGATTTTTTTTTCGAAAATGTTATGAGCACGCTTCTCGACTATATGCGATGTGAATTCAGTTTCTTTCGTCTCCTTTGGTGTGACCTTTCAGGCGCTCGCAATACCGCCGCATGCGGTACGACACACGGGACGTAGCGGACGGTCAACAACATGATCATAAATTAATCAAGCATCAAACATCTGCATAAATGCTTGGGTGAAGCCAGGGGTTTTCGTTAGAGCCCCGAGTCTCCCAAGAATGTTACCGAAGAAAGAAGGAAAGAAGCACAATGAGTCAAAAACCAAGAAGTTGATTTCTTGCGACTGGCAAAATTTGAAGACGACAAAATTAAATTCAAGGTTGCCTGAAAACAGAGAAGGAATCAACCTTTTTCCTTCGTTTGTGGTTCTTTTTGGCGTTATGCTTCTCGAGCACCGGGGTCAGATGATGTTCGTCGAGAATTGAAATTCTAGCTGCATGAGAATAATGAAATGACAGTGAATGGAACAACATTTGAGACCCATTCAGTTGTACATAAAATGAAAGTGAAATCTTCGTTTGGGATTAATTTGTTCACACTCCTCTTGCAGATTGGATGATGTTTCAAAGCCCAAAAATAACCTGTTACGTGGTGTGTCCGTTGGCTAAATACAATATTTTTACGACGATTCTTGATGACTTAAGCGACAGTCATTATCACTTTATCGCTGTCAGTGATGTCAAGAGTAGAGTAACTCATACCACTCGTCGTGGTTAGTGTTCCGTCTTTAACACACACAAGCCGTGTTGAAATTTAATCTAGCCAACCGTGAAATTCCAAAACGAGAATCAGATTTAGGGACTCAGCCCAACCTCCACCCAAACAACATGCTATCGTGCTTATCACATTGTCTGGTAATAAACGAGAGCTCTCATTTAAAAGCGGCACAACCGAAGCAAAAGTCACGAATCCAATAAAGTCGCTTCCCGGCAGGGAATGTGCTCTCGCCTCACTGATAAGTTGTCGCATTGGTTGTGACTGGTGGGACCGAGTTTTAAGAATCCGTTTCCCACTTACAGCTGCATGACGAGCAATCGACGGAGAATGTAAACAAACCGTGTAAAGTGGACTGACTGTGGGCGCTCGAGATGCCCATTTGTGCCAATTATTGTGCCACGCTTGCATTAGCGAGCTTCTAACGCTCCGCGTTATGGTTGTTGTGTAAGCCGGCAAAGGAGATGAGCTCATCCAGACGGGAATGGGAAAGGGATTACTGATATGAAGTTTGTGACGGTCTGTAGCGAGCAAATGATTAGGTATGGACCTGTGTGATGGTAATTGGGTGCAACAGTTTAGCTGACTAACAGCCTCACACAAGTGAGGGTTTATTTTTGCATCAATGAACTAAATCTGACGTGATAGCGAAAGGAAAATAACGCCTTTTTTAGCACATCCTATCAACCGATGACTTGAGCACCAAGCGAAAACGCTGTCACGCCATGATAAGTCATAACGCTGATCTCACTGCTCAATTGAAGGTAGTATTTACGTACACGGACGTGCATTGAATATTGTAAAGGAGATACTTTCCAGAAGGTGATGAATGCCACCTCGTTTCCTTTATGTTATCTGATGATCTTTCTTGAGCAAAAAGGTCATCTGGAGTGATAAAACCTTTGAGCACTTTGGTGTCTATTATTCCGCAAATGGTAATCATCATAGAAAAGACACACGTACAACCCATTAACCATGAGCGTTAACTCTTTCACCTCCCACAAACGGCCATTGTCGACACGTTGTCACAATAATCGATTGTTAGTCTGTGGAAGGAAGGTAACATTGGAGCTCGTGAGAGGTTATGGTCAACACACCTTATACCCAGTGTAGGAGCCTCCTTCTGTCTACCTCTTCGACATGAAGTAAGATCCGGTTTGCGAATTATGTCGCGACATAGGACGCCCCCCCCCCCCCCAATTCGTTTGGTGTAATCGATGCCAGCGCCATAAACACAGGAAAAGCTCTCCTCATCGGCTTGTCTACAACCGTGTTTGCGGTCTAGCCACACAAGACGGACCTGTACGACGAAAACTGTCAGCGAAGCGTAGAAACGAAATTGGATTAACAGAAGCACACTGTACGTTTCATGCCGCCGGCTTGTGTGGCGCTGACTGTGTGCTTTGCACGTTTCCCAACTGTTACAAATTCTTGACCACTACCCACCACCTCTCCTTCCTGCTAAAATGCTTTGTGAGGTTATGTTTCTCATGACACACCAGACAGCACCATAGTTTGGGTGTACGGTGTATGCTATTTCCATTATCATCACGGTGATGTGTTTCGTTCCGTTGTGTTTCTTGGTCTTGTTATGGCTCTGTGCTTTTTGCTTTGGACGGTTCGTGTTGAAGTGGTCACTACGCCTCGAGTACCTCGACACAACCGGCAGCGGCCGGTGTAAGTGACGACTCTTCTTCCATTTTGTCGACCGTATCACATTTCAAGCGTTTCGGTTGTGTAAATTTCACGTCCGTTAAGAGGTGGCATGGGCATGAACGTACGCACGATCACCGTGTGCTTTGCGCTGTGTTTAGCCTTGCTTTCGGAAGGTCCCCCCCCTCCCCCCTTCCTTCCTGTCCCGGAGGTGATGACGCATTCGTTTGCGGCGTCTTGACGATGGTGTGCATACCGCCTTCTCTTCCCGTCGTCGGCGCGAATGTCTACGATCGTCCCTGGTCACTGGTTGTTTATGGATGCCCTTCGGCGAGGTCAGCAAACGCGCCTAACCGTAAAATGCTCTCTTTCACATACATTCTCACGAGGTTCGTCTTTTTCGCGAGACGGCGGGAAAACCATCGTTTTGAGGTGGCAGATATTGTTACGGGCCTGTTTTTTATTTTTTCCGTCTCTGCAAAGTGTTTATGACTTCATAGCTGTGTAATTTGTCTGCGACGATACGGCACTGCCCGAAGTACTGCAAACAAAGGGAAGAGGTAGAGAGAGTGGATACATTTCGTAAATATAACATAACGGCGGGCGCCATACATGAAACAACCATGCACATGTTGGGTCCTGCCCTTTGCCGCTCGGCGAAAACACAGATTCGGTAGATGCCAAGACCAAGAAAAAGTTTGTCTACATCGATCGTCGCCACCACCGTCCGGTGCTGTGTAACCGGACAGTGATGATGATCGAATTGAGTTCACTTTAAAAATAGTTCTGTGGACCCAAAACCCACCAGGTGACGGCACGGAAAGGAAATGTACGTTTCGCTTTCGTATGTTGCGATTAAAGTCCCGGTCGGGGATGAAAAGCGGCGGACCGCCCGTTGGGGCGCAGTGTCCTTGACGGGTGAGAGAAATTGAACGATGATCGATACTTTCTTCGCTCTGGTGGGGATTTTCTGTAGGATTTATTTGAAGAAAAAAAAACGTGTTTGGTGTTTGTGTAATGATGGTCGAAGAAAGTAAAAATAAATATTATGAGATGTGGTCGATACATCAGAATAGAAAGTAACGATTGAGGTAATGGCATTACGATTTTCATTTCGGTCGTGTGTGAAATGGAATGTAGTTTTCGTTTTCGTTTCGATCGTTTGTGAAATTGACATTGAAACAAAGAACTTTTTGAATATTTTCAATTTTTTTTATAATTTTGAAAATATCCTGTCCAAATGCAATTCTGGTCTCCTTCAGATTCAATGGATTCTACTGCAATAAAACAGCTGATTTTTCGTCGTCTCTCTTGTTTCTCTCTCTCTCTCTTGCATCGAGTGTTATCACAAAGAGCTATAGATATAGGTCACCAGATATATCATCTGTTCTCTCCTTTCCGGTGCTCCAAGAGCAGCAAAGAGAGTAGATCCTTTCTCACTTCAAAAGGCAAAATTCCAAGAGAGAAAAACCGGAAGAAAATCTCTACCGCTTTTTGGTGTTCGTGTGTCGAACTGTCAAAGTGCGCATGGTGGCGACTCTCTGTTTTTGCCGGCGGAATGTGACATATCGGGGAGAGTGTATGCTTTTTTTTTTCGCTTCTTCTTGCCCGTAACGTCACAACGGTGCCGGAAAATAGAAGCAAATCGAGCAAGTCATCATTTTCCATAGGGTCGGAAAATTGTGCAAAACGAGGGCACGGACCGATACGGCTACTGGCGTAGGTATTTTAAGTGGAACGTTCTTACCGTGCGGAAGTCTATTGAATGGTTGCAACTAGCAAGTGCATTGACTTGAGATGGGGGTGGTGCTTCGGATTATGAATATCGATGGAAAAACATCCGGGTGGAAAAGCACACCCGTCTGTGTCTGTGCGTCAGTGATTTATGCACTCCATTAGTCGCAGATTGTTTAAAAGTGTGTGGAAGAAATAATTTTTTTTTTAAATATATACAACAGACGGACTCTTGCTCGCAAGGGGTAATATCGTGTAAGTGGTGCCTGGTTTAGCATTCCTATCGCAAGTACTAGCGGAGATGAGGCCCTTGTGTCTGTCCGTCTGGACCGTGTATCCAAACGGGAAGTGCCCATATGGAAACAAAGAATGGATGCGCCCAGTCATTGACGCACTGCTGGCATGAAATATGGCACCCGCACCAGCACGCATAGGGGAATTAATTTATTTTCGCGTGCTTTTGCACGTTTAATATTTTCGTCAGCATTATGTAATGGTTGCGAAAATGGTTTCATTACTTCATCTGTGCCGCCAGTTGGTGGCGGTTGGTTTGTTCGTTCTGTGACGACAGCCCGGGTGTTGCACCCACCAAAATCGTGCCGAGTGATGAATAAACCTTCCTCCGGTGCGTTTGAGCAAACACAAGCCATTTTTTTTCAATTTCGTTTGCAACGTCGTGGCCTTCCCTAAAATAAACTCGGTCAAAAATGTGCCTGCGAACGGATTGTGTTGTATGATACTTGGTTGTATTTTTATTTGCATCTTGTCATGTTATTTTTGATGCGCATTACCGTTTTGCTGCGCTTTTCTTATTTTTGCTGATGATATCTTACAGGGGTGGGTTTCGGTTGATATTGAGTGAAAAACGAACTTATCTTTTTCCTCATTGCTATGAACATCGTTTGTTTTTGTTGCTGATGGTGAAAAGATTTAATTTATTTGATAGGAAAATCACGCATAACTTATTTTTGATGCTCACTTCCAACGATTAAATCGATACTGCTACTGCTGTGTGGCATGTGAAAAGAAATTAATTAATTAAGTGTAAAGTGCACTTTAAACAACGTGTGTTTGTTTTTATGGTACAGTTGCCGACATCTTAGCCTCGAAATTGGATATGCCATTTTCAATTTGTAATTGTGTGCCGTGAACACACAAGGAAACGGTGCAAGTTTTTGAAAAAGCACGATGACGAACGAAGTTTGGCGTGCTAAAATGCCATTTAGATGGCGTGGCGTGTTTGATGTGGTGTGTGCGATATACAAAATGCAGGACGGGCGTTGAGGGAGCGATTCACGTGTCGGTTGGAACGAGTATGGCCACTTGCAGGGTTGATTTGTGTAACTTCTGACGAAAGCATTTCACAGACTGTGTTCAAGAGGTACAATCATGTTGAATCGATTTTTAAGCATTTTTTTATTAAATTATTCCATCACTCAGAGTGCATTTGATGAATTGATTAGCTAGAGCAGTAGAGTGAATATAGTTGTGTAAAATTTAGCAAGGAATACAGCTTTCCCACCGTGGGATTAAAAAGTACATGAAAAGAGAACCATCATGAGCCACCAACCACAGCATGAGCCTAAAGCGGGCAAAAAGTCTAGATCAAGAAACAAGCGGAAAGATTCCGGCATAGTAAACAGCAGCACCATTGCGAACAGTAGCATCGGCGTACTGAGCAATGCTTCTTCACTGTCCGCTTCCACCACCACCACTGCCACCACATCGTCCGCCTCATCGACGTCAACCGTGACAAAGCGCATGCGAGAGATCGATGAATATGTTTACGAGTATGATTTCTCGTACGAATTTCGGGTAAATTAATTCAGAAAACTGATTACACTGATGCACTATTTTATGCTATTGGTATTTATTTTCTATCAATTTTCTGGTAACTAATATTCATTTTTAATCTCCTCCCTCCTCATTAAACGATACAGCGCTACGCAGAAAGTCTTCACAAGCCGCTTCGAACATATAGGGTCGAGTTCAATCTCGGTAAACCGACAAACAATGGCACTGAGGGCCACCAGGAGGTCGAGGAGGACATCTACACCTCAACGTACAGCACATCGCAGTAAGTATCTACGTAAGCAGTTCGCAACAGTAGAGCATTCTCATTGACGTTTCTCACTTGGATATCCTTTCCAGAATAACCAAGATCACGAACAACAAACTGATATACGATGCAATCGATAACAATGGCATGCCGACGACTGGCGCGTTCCAGCCGCGCGAAAACGGATCACCCACCAAAGCGAACCCGACCAACGGGGCTTCCTCGGTGCAGTTCACGGAGATTCGCAGTCTGAAGCGAATTCAGCGCACGAGCGAAGCGGTCGGCACAGGCAGCGGTCCAGATGAGGACGGCCTGCTGGGCGGTGGTGATAGCATACTGAACACGCCGGGTATAATCGATCCGACCACCGGTCGGACGCTAACCGTCGGTGAGGCGATCCGGTTGCGTGTGCTGGACGTGCGCAGCGGGCTGCTAAGCGTGGGCACGACCGGTGAGCGCATCAGTCTGGAGGAGGCGGCCCTGCGCAAGCTGATCGATCCGGCGCTGGTGGGCAAGCTGCTGCAGCCCGGCGCGGCCCTCGATCGGGACGGGCGCCCAATGAGCCTGCTGGAGGTGATACAGAAAGAGATACTCGAGGCGGAGAACGGTGGAGTGTACGAGAGCACGGAGAAGCGCATCAAGGTAACGACCGAAGGCATCAACGAGCAGCGGCATGGTAGTGGCAGCAGTTACAGTAGAACAGCCATCGCTGATGGTGGCGGTGGTGGTAGTGGTGGTGCTGCGGCGGCGACGACGACGCAGCAGCGCGCTGTAAAGTATAACACTAAGGAAGCAAAAAGTATTGTCGATGCAATCAAGCAGGGCCTGGTGGATGTGACGGCCGGCGGTGTCGGTGGCGGTGGCCTCTACCGCACGCCGTCGGGCCGGGAGCTTTCGCTGGCCGAAGCGTACGAGTGCGGGTATTTGGTTAGGAGCGAAGCGATCAAGATAGCACCGCACACACTCTGTCTGGCCGATGCGCTGGCGCAGGGTCTGGTCGATACCGGCGGCTGGGTGACGGACCGTAACACTGGCGATACGTTCCGCCTGGACTCGGCCATCGAGCGACAGCTGATCGATCCGCACGTACGCGAGGTGGTAGACACAAAGCACGACACGAAAATTACGCTAGCACAGGCGCTCGAGCAGGGCATCGTCAATGCGCGCACCGGCCGGTACATGAACCCGGCGACGAAGGAGAAGCTAACGTTTGCCGAGGCGAAGCAGCGGCAGCTGATCGGTAAGCCGCTCACACTGAAGGACGTGTGCGATCTACAGCTGTACGATCAGCAGGAGCGCATCGCGTCGCCGACGCGTCGCGAACGCGTCAACATTCCCGGGGCGATCAGTTTGGGCGTGCTAGATGGGGAGCACATACGGTCGATCTTTAAGGCGTCCGGAGCGGAGCTGTTAACGCTTGCGGAAGCAATGGATCAAGGGGTTATACTGCCGTTTGAGAACCGTTACCGGCATCACGAGACGGGTGAGCTGATGACGATTCCGGAAGCGGTTGATCGGGGCCTAATATCGTCCGTTTCGATACGGTCGATATTTAACATACACGGGTTCAAGGATCCACACAGTGGGGAGTTTGTGTCATTTAACATGGCACTCGCGAAAAACGTGTTGCGCAAGCGCGATGGACAATTTATGTTAGATAGCGGGAAAGGGGTTTTAATTCCGCTGGGAGAAGCGGTGGGTCAGGGACTCGTAAGGCCGGAGGTGTACGAAATGTTTAACCGTACGATAGGCGTTCAGGACGAAAATGCGGACAGGGAGCTGTCACTAATGGAGCTAGTGTATCGGGAGCATATCGATCCGAAGACTGGTTTCCTGCTGGACGAAGCCCGACGAGTGCTTCCACTCGAGCCGGCAATCGAACGGAAGTTTATCACACCCGAAGGAGCACTACTGTTGATCAGTCTGCTCAACATTACCCTCACGACGGAAACGGTTACCAAGACGATCAAGCGCTACGTCACCATAACGCACACGGGCGAAGCGGTGGAAAGTCAACCCCAGGTGTTGCTTTCGTTCACTGAAGCCGTGCGGCAGGGTTTGATCGATGAGCAGACGCGAACGTATCGAGATCCAGCTACGGGCAATCTTTATTCGATACAGCAAGCGCTCAATCACGGGTTGCTTCTACCGGACACGGAAGCAGTGCCGGAAAAATCGAAGACAGATGCAACTGGCGTTAGACCACCGATTAAGTTCGAAACACGCGTGGTAAAGGGATCGAACAGTCGCACCCTTAACATTACGACTGAATACCTGGAGCGAGCAGACAGTGAGATGCAAACGTTCGAGCTTCCGGCGAACGGATGGCCACTAAACGAAGCCATCGAACGTCAGCTGTTGAATCCGGATACGGGGCTGCTCGTTATTCCCGGCACTGATCGGTTAGTTAGCTTTGAGGAGTGCATCAAGCTGCAAATAATTAACAGACAGTCGGCGTTCGTGTCGGATCCAAAAAATCCGGAACGGCGCGTCACTATCGATAGGGCACTCGAGAAGAAGATACTCGATCCGGTCGGGCGGTACAGCATGCGCAAGGGTGCGGAACCGCTAACGATGCGACAAGCTATAGCGCAGGAATACATCATCTTTGAACAGTGCTTGCCCTCGGCGTCGGTTTCCGATGGGTCGGAAAACCGAACAATCCAGGTGACGAAGCGTGCGGGACAACCGGATCGGGTGGAAATTTCCAGCTCTTCCGCTAAAGATTCTACCCTTGTGGAGGTTATAGTTGTTCCGACGCCGGAGCTGATGAGCCCCGAGCCACTCCAGCTCGCGCCGGGCATTATTTACGATCCCAGCACGGCGCTTGTGATTTTCGCTGAAACCGGCCGTTCGGACAGCATTTTGGGTGCGGTAGCGAGTGGCAAAATCGATCCCAGCCTAGTGCAGCTGGTTGATCCGGCTGATCCGTGGGGCGGAGAAAAACTGTCGATTGCGGATGCAATCAAGCGTGGCCTTATTAATGAGCAGACCGGTGAAATACGCACTGCCGGTGGGCCGATGAGCATGATCGAAGCCATCCAGAAGGGAATCCTGCTAGTGGCCGGTGCACCTTTGGTGGCGGCTGCCGGTGCAATAGATTCACTCAAATTGTTTACCGATCCCGTGACGGGTGAGGAAATTCCAATCGAGTTGGCATACGAACGAGGACTAATTACCCGCAGCCAGCTGCCGAGTCCAGAGCGAGCTGCTTTGCTGAAGAAAAAGCTTAGCGTCGAGAGCAGACGCTCATCGGAGGGTATCACGACGGTAGTGACGAAGACCCGTCCTGAGGAATATGGTCAAGAACCGAGAAAGCTGCAAAAGATGCGCAAATGTGTTCTGCGCCCGAAGGATGCCGCCGAACAGGGCATAATCGATTCCGAAACGGCAAAGAAACTGGAAGACCCAACGCTTTTCGCCAACCCAAGCACTACGCTCTCGGATGTGCTAAAGAATGGGCAGCTGAAGGGTGAGAGTGGTAGAATTGTTGATCCTCAGCGGGGTCATGTGCTCAATTTAGAACAAGCAATAGCGAGAGGTATACTGGATGCGAATGGTACGAATATGATCTTTGTACCGATCGCACGATGTCTTAGTCTTCCGGCACTCGAAACACAAGGCTTGTTGAACCCGTCCGACTCGAGAATATATCATCCTGAATCGGGACAGTTGCTGACGCTTCGCGAAGCACTACTGTGCGAAGTCGTCGATCCGCTAGCGGAAGTCACTGTTAACGGGCAATCGATGGTGCTCGAGCAAGCGATCAGTGCCGGTTGGGTTAATGAGGATCGTTGCACACTTTCCGGTGATCTGAAGATTGCCGATGCAATCGATCGAGGGCTATGTCATACCTCAAACTACGATTCAAAAATTCCTCCAATCGGAATGTCACTTCCGGTTGTGGTGGAGCGAGGTTTGCTGGACATTGCGAGGAAGGAAGTGACACATCCTATATCGCGCGTCCCAATGCCGTTGGAGACAGCCCTGAAGAACGACTTTATCATGGCTACACCGTACACGCCCAGCGTTGATGGAGTGCAGCTCTTGGATGCTATCGAGCAGGGTCGAATTGATACGGTGAGTGGCACATTTAAGGCGCCACTGCAGGGCACGACTGAAGTGGTAGCAATACCGCTGCGTGAAGCAATCGACACCGGGAAGCTTATTGTTAAGCCTCTGCCGAAATTGATACAAAACCTGCAAGCGAACCATGCCGTCACGTCGGTGCAGGAAACCGTTGCAGCATTCCATACTATCACGACAAAGACGGTGGAAATTCAATCCGGCTATGCGCTGATCTCGGTGAACGAGGTGCAAGATTTACAAACCGGCGCGATCATGTCTGTTGAGGAGGCATACAAGCAGGGTATCATCTCTAAACCCGAAGAAGCGAAGGAGGAAGTGGCGCAGCAGGAGGTAAAGATTGGGTTGAATGAGGCCTTGCAGCGCGGACTGTTGGACGTGACGAAGGGTACCTTTATCCATCCTAGCACCGGTGAGGTGATGTCGATTTCCGTTGCCGTCGATCGTGGTTTCATTGGCTCGCATTCGTCCAGCGAGGAAACGCTCAATCGCTCACCGGAGATGTCTCACAAAGCGATCGGAAAGCTTGATGTGACGGAGCTTTCCGATTCACCGAAGAAGACTACACAACAAGAAATTGATGGGCAATTGCAACCAGTGTCTCAACCATCGGTAACGCCTCTTGGAGGCGCACTGGACCGTGGTGAGAGTGTGAAAACGGTGCCATTCTCTGCAGCAAACAGTTCAAAAGCCCCATCCAATGGAAGTAATATTGGTAACAATATTAAGGATGCAGCCAAGTTAGGCCTTATGGCAGTTGTAGGTGCGCCAGTGCTTGGTGGAATGGCCATTGCCGGTGCAGTCAAGAAAGCTTTCGAGAAAAAAGAGAAAGACGATCCAGCTAGTGCGGCTGGTTTTGAGGTCGTTGGAAATGTAGAAGAACCAACCGTTCCGTTTGTTAATCTAGCAACGGACGACACGGTCGTAGAACCTGCATCGACTCAAGTTGCTCAGAAGCAAATATCAGGTATCTTGGTTGATGCCAATGCTCAAAAGATACCGACCGAACGCGTGCCGGAGAAGGCACCAGAGGCGATAGATGAGTTAGTCAAAGATAAACCGCTTGATAAGAACACTCAACAGCTTGTTGAAGATAATGTACAATCAATCCAACCGGAAGCACAACCTGTTGTAGACAAGACGTCAGTAGGATTGAAACCAGGTAGTGAAGAACAACTTCTTGCTAACAAAATTTCAGTAAAAGAAGAAAAAGATTTGTTGAGCCAATTTTTGGAGGCGGAAAAATCCGCTTCGACCTCTGCTCAACTACCTCAAGTACAGGAAGGCGCTACCAATCTTGTAGAATCAGCTCAAGCGTTTGCAGCAAATGAACAACCTGTGAATAAACTTCCTGCGGAAGATTCAATTACAGCTGCACAAACTGACCTTCAAATTGATTCTCTTGCGAAATCACAAGAATCAACTGAGCAAGTCCCCGAGTTAGACAAGCAATTTAGCAAAGTTGGGGAACCTAACCTACATGATACAAACCTTGTTGAGCAATACGTTGTTTCAGAAACGAAGAAGGCTGATTCCAATGTCGATTCCACTGTTGCCAACGATGAAAAGGATAAGGCGGAGTCAGTGCCTTTCACGCCTGACAGTGCAACTTCTGATGAAAAAGCTTTAGCGCCATTGGAAACACAAGACCGTACGAGCTCCCCGTTGGTAGCGGCTCCAAGCACGGTATCTTTTGAGGAATCAGGACAAACATCAAAGACGAAACTCGAACCAACAAAGACTGGCTCTGGTGTCAACGACCCCTCCAATGTGCCAACAGCAATTCCAGAGGAAGATATCGTTGCTCCACTCTCGGGTGATGTATTGACCAACTTCCAGAAGGCTGATGTGCCTACGGCTACCGACGGTGTAGCCGGCAGTAAGCTTATGGATGCAGCCAAGTTAGGTCTTATGGCTGTGGTGGGCGCTCCTCTGCTTGCCGGTAAAGCAGTAGTGGATGCCCTCAAGTCTGATAAGCAACCTGCAGTGGCAGGGGAGGTGACGACCGGAGTAGAACCTTCCGAGCGCCATGTCACATTCGTAGAACGGCCGTCCGATCGCCCCGAACGTATGACACTGGGCGAAGCGATTTCTCAGGGCAAAATTGATCCCAAACACTGCCGCATTATGGTAGACGATAAGCAGATGCCTTACACGGTGGAGGAGGGTCTAGATAAGGGCAACGTGCGCATCTACGATGTGGTTGATGTGCTTTCGAAGGAACGTATTTCGTTCGTGGAAGGCGAGGAAGGTGATGACACCCTGGTGTTGGACGCATCACTGACCGAGCAGCGTCTGGCTGAGCTGGGTGTGTATGATGTGGAGAAGGGTTACTTCCTCGATCCCACCACCGGAGAGCGCGTGTCGTTCCGTGATTTTATCTACAATGCCGGTGCACTGATCGATCCGACCACCATCTTTGTGAAGGACCTTGGAAGGAATCGTTTCGAGCGATTGGATGTGGCTTTGAAGAAGCATCTGATCGATAAGCACACCGGCCACATGCTGGACAATAAGACGGGTAAGAAGATCAAGTTCGTCGAATGTTGCCGCAGGGGTTGGATTGTACAGCGGGAACCGGCGGGTGATGAAGATCTTTCACCGACACTGGCTGAGGTGATCGATGCCGGACAGATCAACCCACAGACCGGGGAGTTCATACAGAACAACGAAAGCATCCCCATTGCAGAAGCGTTGCGTGCTGGGTTCATTGACAACGATTCACTCTCAGTGAGAGATCCTACCGATGGGCAGATTGTACCACTGGCGGTAGCAATCGAGAAGGGCATCATCGATCTGAAGCTCGGTGTGTTGTTCAACAAGGACACACAGGAGGAGATCGATCTGAACGAAGCGTACGTGAGGGGATACATGCTCGAGGGCAAACGCAAACCAATCTCGCTGGAGGCAGCGGTACTGAAGGGTTTGTACAATCCTGAATCCGGCCTGATCCTCGACACAATCACGGAGGAGATGGTCGATGTGCAGCAGTCCGTCGATAAGGGTATTGTTGATCCGAAAATCTCCAACGTTAAAGATACGAAGGAAAACACGCTCGTGCCGTTGCAGGATGCCCTGGACAAGAAGCTGATCGATGCAGAGTCCGGCAAGCTTAAGGACACTGCCAGCGATCAGCTTATGCCACTGGACGTGGCGGTGGAAAAGAACCTGATGGACACCAAGCACGTGACGCACAGTTTGATAGACGTGCTGAGCCGTGAGTTCTACAACCCGGCTACGGGCAAAATTCTCGACCCAGCCAATGGCGATGAAAGCAATCTGAAGGATGCGATCAGCACCCAGTTGGTAGAGATTGACAGCGTACTGATTCGGGACGAGGCACGGGAAAGCGTTGTCAAGTGCCGGGACGCTATCGCCAGTGGACTGGTTGATGATGTGCGGGGCGTTTTAACTCATCCTGAGCTTACGCTCGATCGTGCCTACCAGAAGGGCTACGTGCTGAGCAATAAGAAGCCAATCTCGCTGGCCGATGCACTGCTGCGTGGATTTTATGATCCCACAACAGGCAAACTACTGCTGGAAGATGCTCCAGCTGCGGTAACACTCGAGCAGGCGATTGCCAGCGGGGAAATTTCCACCAACGATTTGATCGTACGCGATCCCAAGAGCGGTACGGTGATCAGTCTCGCGGAAGCTATTCGCAGCGAGCTGGTAGATCCTGCCGCTGGTTTGGTGGTGGACTCTGCGTCCGGGTTAACAATGGGTCTTGGGGAAGCGTTGGATCGTGGTCTGATTGTTGCATCAAAGCGTCGCTGCAGCCTTCCGGACGCAGTGTACCGAGGCCTGTACGATCCAAAGTCGGGACAGTTCAGCAGTACCACCACACCCGAACGGATGTCAACCGAGCGGGCAATACGGCGTGGTTTGCTGGACCCCGAGTCCACGATTGTCACGGTGGGCGGTAAAATCGTTCCATTTGAGCTTGCGATCGAGAATGGTACGGTGGATGTGCGCCGGGGCACGATACGCGATGATGAGGGAGTGCGTGTCGACTTCCGGGAGGCGTTCGATCGGGGCTTGCTGGTGGAAGTCCGCAAACCGATCGGGCTCAGTGAAGCCGTGCTCAAGGGCATCTATCGGGAGGGCAATGGTAAGTTTGTCGAACCAAAGACGGGCAAAAAACTAAGCCTCGAGCAGGCGATCGCTGGCAAACTGATCGATCCACATTCTGTGCAGGTGCGTGACGCTACCACCGGGTACTATAAGGATCTGGATCTGAACGACGCGATTGCGACCCAGTTCATCGATGGGGAGAACGCGAAGGTAAAGCATGGCGATGGTTCGATAACGCTTAAGCACGCGTTTGATATTGGGCTGCTGTACGACCGGAAGGCACCGGTGAGTCTGCAGCGAGCGATTCACCAGGGTATCTACGACGATAAGACGGGCAAATTTGTGGAGCCCGCTACCGGTCGTAAGATTACACTGCAGGAAGCGACCCGCAAGTTCATCATCAACCCACAACTTCCGTGCTACTTTAACGAGCGTGACGAGACGATGCTTAACCTGTTCGAAGCCTGCCGGGCGAAGCTGATTGACCGGCGCGAGGGAGTGTTCCGGGAGCCGGGCAGTGAGGTATTCATTCCACTGAGTGAAGCCCTTGCACTCGGTTTAATCGTGGACATTGAAAGTGCAGGCTTTGGGTTGTACGAAACACTTGCGATGGGTTTCTATCGCCCACAAACTGGGCAGATTCTGCATCCTATCACGGGCAGACAGATAACGCTCGAGGAAGCTTGCGCAGAGGATATCGTAAGTCCTGCGGCTTCCATTGTAAAGGTAGCTTCAACTGGCCGTTACGTTCGACTGGATGAGGCAATCGAGCAGGGTGTCGTAGATGCGCAGGCAGGGATATACGCACTTCCGGATGGGAAGATCAATCTTCAGGAAGCACGTCGTAGGGGTTTGATAGTGACGAACCAGAAGCTACTCTCGCTGGAGAAAGCCATCAAGATGGGACTGTACAGGCCTGATGAGGGTGGCTTCGTTGAGCCCAGTTCGGGTGACTTGCTGAATCTGCAGGAAGCGCTTGACGCCGGCCTGCTCGACTTCGAAACGACCGTTTACAAGGATGCAATCACCGGTCAGGACAAGCCGTTGCGTGCCGCCATGGATCACGCTGACATTGACGTGGACAAGGGCAAAGTGCTCGATCGCAAGAACGATCGTGCGTACAACTTTGATGTCGCCTTCGGCAAAGGCCTGCTGGTGACGATCAATCGCCCAATAACGGGCAAAATCCTGGAGCGCAAGGAATCGATCGATAACCTGCTCCAGGAGTCGCCCATCGGCAAGGGACCAAAGGAGATGTGCTTGCAAGACGCGCTCCGTCATGATCTGCTCTCGCTCGAGGCGTCCGTTGTGCGCGATCCCCGTACGGGGTTGTTTGTGCCGCTGCGCCAAGCGCTACAGGACGGTGTCCTGCAGGAAAGTGCCCGTGCTACTATCGATCCGAAACTGCTGTTCTTCACCTTCGACAACGACTGTGTGGTGTACGTGCGCGAACCGCTCAGCTTCGATCGTGCCGTCGAATGTCAGCTGCTGGACCTATCGACCGGCCGGTTCCTGGTCCCGTCACCTTCCACCGCCCAACAGCTCGATCCAGACCGCTTGCAGCCGCCATCGGCAACAGCCATCACCCTACGAGACGCCATCGTGCAGGGTCTGATCGATCCCGAATCGGTCCTCCTGAAGGACGGTGCCAAGCGCAAGCTGTTGCACCTGCCGGAAGCTTTCCGCAAGGGTTTGATAGAGCCGGAAAAGTCCAACGTACTGGATACGGCCAGCTCGAAGCTGGTCCCACTGCAGACGGCCGTCGAAACCGGGCTGCTGACGACGCCCCGGCGTGCGTTCGGGCTGCTCGAAGCGCTCGACTATCAGCTGTACGCGCCGGCCGAAGGCAACTTCCGCGATCCGTTCCACCATACTGCCCCGGCCCGGACGCTCGCGGCCACGATCGAGGCCGGCCTGGTCGACCCATCGACGACGGTGGTGCGCGACAGTGCCGGCAAGGGTAGTGCAATAGTGCCGCTCGCGTCCGCCATCGCTAGCGGGTTGGTCGATGCCACCCGCGGCCAGTACCACGGGGACGATCGTGAACCGATCGATCTCGGACAGGCACGCGAGAAAGGATATCTATTGCTAGCGGAGCAACGGGTAAGTCACCACACCCCTGTGTGTGGGTGTGCTGCACGTGAAACAACCCCTCTCTGTTTTTTTCCCTCCTGCTCTCCTCTCGCCCATTGTATCTCACACTCCTCGCTCTACTCACTTGTCTTATTTTACTCCCGCTGCAGCTGATCCCTTTCGCTGCTACTGCTTTTGCAGAATCCTTTCGTTTTAGGCTCTTTCTTTTAATGTGGGACGTTTTTCGTGTTTTTTGTCTTGTTTTTTGCCATACGAATGAAAACACCAACTTATGGCGGGATCGTTTCAGATGTGTTCTTTTATATTTCATGGCATCCTTCTTTTTTCATTCCTTCCTACTACCATTTTGGATTTTTTCAATTCGCAGACTCTAATTGTCATTGATCGCTTGAATGATTTTCTTTCATTTTCAATCCAACCAAAACTTCGATGAGATCTATTTTTGGCACTGTAGCAATCACTAGTTCTTTTGTGCACTGTGTCTACGAGAACATTAGACACTGTAGGAAAGAGCTGGAATTGTTTGGATAATGATATAAAAATTCTAAATTAATCTCGTTTGGGTTGTTTTTCATTCAGCTTTCCTATTCAACTTCCTCGCTGTCTTCTTTCGATTATCTTTTGGAGGGATTTTTTTTTTCATTATTTCATGTTTCAAATTAAAATGACCAGTTTTCAGCAAGTTAAGCAACAAATAAAACTTTTCCAAAAATGAAATCGACATATTAGATATGATGTACTTACAACTACTAACGTTCATAATACTGAATACGATTAAATCCCAGTTAATCCAACGATTAACTTACTGAACTCTGGCAAATGCTAAATATAAAATATTCTATTTTCTTTTACAATACCTTTTTTCAATTTAAATTTCTGAGCTCTCGTGCCTTTAAAAAACTACTACAAATTATTAAATTTTTTGCTCAATTTCTCCTCATTTTTCCATCTTTAGAAAATAACAAAATTTTACTAACGTGCATGCGTCCATTAGGATGCGAACTAGAGACATTTTTTCTTTTCTCGTAATGAATAATACTATATTGATAACGATCACAATCCGTACCGATATCTTTCTTATCTACCTAACCACCTGTCCTTTCGTTGGCTTATTTGTTTACTGTATTCTTTGCGTATTTACCCATTATTTGTTTGCTTAACTGTCTCAAAACTGGTGGCTCTTGTTGGGCGGAAATGGATAGAACGTACTTTTGCAAACTAGTTCCCGGTGCACACCCTCCAAGAGACGTGGGATGTGTGCCTGTTGCGAATGAAATAGTGTAATGCTCCTAGAAAACGTTGATTTGTGGTATGTTAGTGTTGGACGCCTGATCGGTCTGATCTCACACTCCAATATTACACTAGTCGTCTAGCAAACACGTATCAATATCTAGCTTGTTCTGTGCAAGCTTTTGCAAGGGCGGAGTGGCCCATCATTCCATGTGCTCATCCCGGGGGAAAAATCTATCTGCTCTCTTTTATCATCATTGGATTTATACCTTCATCTCACCTTCATCAATCATGGTGTATAACAGACGTTTGCAAACAAAGAATACACACTCTACACAAGCGATGTTTTACGGTGAGTGATGACACCTACAAAACAATGAAACAATCATTTGCATGCTGTGTGCAATAAAAGATAAAAACAACCAGATTGAAACACGCGAATGCGCTGCTCTGCCTTGCGGGGGAAGATTGGCTGCCAAACTGCAACAAAAACTACAAATTATCAAACATATATATGTGTGTGTGCGCGTGCGTGTGCTTTTGTGTGTAAAAAAAGGTTAAGTGCATCAGAGCACATAAGTTTTAGATGGATAGTGAGGATAGTAGGGATAAATGTGATTTCGATATAAGAAAAGAAAAACATTGTAATAGCTTCGTACAAAGTGCAAGGTTAGTAAGGCGGTAATCAGAGTTTATTAAGTATCAAGAGAGTTTGATTACTAGAGCAGGGTCTAGAACAGAATACGCTGCTTAAACTTGTGCGTCAAAAATCTTCAATACTTTTTTCTTCCAAGTTTGTATAGTGATTTAAGATAGTTTTTCACACACTTTATATCTCTCACTAGCTGCAACGATTGTGTTGTATCTTATCGTACTGGTTTTACAGTAGCTATACCTTTATTATTAGTGTAAGATTTAACAGAACCAACTGATTTTTTCTCCCAATTTTCAGGACTGTATATATTTACCCATGACCTGTTAGAGCGAGCAAATTAGTTTATTCCTTGCGAAGCAAGAAAACCAAACCAATAATTATAGCAAAGCGTACTAACACACACCGTATTTACCCCCTCCTTTTTGGCACGAAGATATGAATTGAATTCACTTGCAAAACTAACACCACTTATCACTGAATGTTAAGCTGTATACACCCACCCGTAGATAGAATACTAACACGCACATACATTGGGGTGTGGGGTTTTGGGTAGTAATCGCTTAATGTTTAGTGTGTTCCACATTACCCAGAAAAGGTCCTCCAAAGCGGCACTCAAAGCCGACCAAAGGGACATGCTTACACACTCTTGACAACCATGCTGCTTGGTTAACAACAAAAACCCTTTTACTGAATAAGTTTTGAGACTGTTTCCCTTCCCTTTTCACATCGCTTCCTTATTTATTCTGTTTTGTGTGTTTTTCGTTTTTGCCTGGTTTTTTGTTGTTGTTTCGCGTGTGATTGTGTGATTTGCTTTTCTTCCTGCTACTTGTCTATTCACTCCGTTGTGTGTGTTCCACTGTCTTATTCTGCATAAGAGCATTCCATACTGTGTTTGTTTTTGTGTCTTTTCGTTTATCTCTAATGTACAACTTTCTTTCAGCCTTTACGAATGTATCCATCTCGGTGTGCTTGTTTGTTTTGTTTTCGTTTCTTCTCTTTTGTTATATGCTACCTGTGTTTTTTTTTATCTTGACTTTGGTTTTGTTTTGTTTCTATTTTTCTGTTTTTCTTTTTTGTTTGGTTCGTTCGTATGTACTACTTTTATACACTCTCTTTCACCTTCTCTCGCTGTATGTTTGTTTATTTTCTAGAACGTTGCGTGTGAATTATCATCATCATTAATATTACAGCCATTTACATTCAACTTGATTTATTGTTTTATCGGCTTGTTATTGTTGATCATTTGAATCCTATTTTGTGTATCATATATTTTATCCAAAACTACTGAAAAAAAGAATCATTTGTGTACATTCCTTCTTCTCGTTTCTCGTTTGTAAACGATGATATGTAAACGAAGTACTTGTGCTGCCCAATGCGTTCATTTCGCGTAAACTGCATTAACTTTATATTTTATGATTTCTTCCCTCCTTATCTCGTGTGTTCGAAACCGACCTTCGGTCATACAGCAAGCAGTGATTGAGAAATTCGCTCTCTGTGAGGACCACCTGGCCAAGCTCCTGGAATGGATAACGCGTGTCGAACAAGACATTGCCGCCGTGGGAGGACCCAAGGAACGTGTGGATGATCTGCGCAATCAGATCAACTCGCTGAAGGTATGCATAGAAAGCATGGCGTATAAAGAGCCATTTTTAAATTGATTTATCCTTTCGTTTGTAGCAAATCAAGGAAGATATCGATGGACAGAGTCGTCCCGTTGCTTCCTGCCTGGATCAAGTGCGTCAGCTGGTGCTGACCGGTGGAGATGTGCTGAGCGCTCCCGAGGTGGCTGCACTCGAAACATCTGGTCGTGAGTTGCGCGCACGTGTCGATAAGGCACAGGACCGTACCGGAAAACTGCTACGTCGTTTAGGAGGTGCTCGCGATGAACTGAGCAAATTGCGCACCGAGCTGGACACGTTCTCGAGCTGGCTGCAGACATCGCGTCGCACGCTCGAGGATAAGGAAAGCACACTGTCCGATCTGAACAATCTACCGTCGCAGTCGGACACGGTGAAGGAGTTCCACAGTGACGTGATCGCTCATCAGGCCGATTTGCGCTTCATCACAATGTCGGCTCAAAAGTTTGTCGACGAGTGCAAGGACTATTTGGGTGTGCTCAACGATTTCCGTACCACGCTGCCGGATCGTTTGCCGCACATCGAGCAAATCTCCAGCTCGGACAGTCCGATTCGCCAGGAGGTGTCGCTCGTTACGGCCCAGTACCGCGATCTGCTGAACCGTGCCAATGCGCTGCTGGATCGTTTAGCCGGACTGGGTAATCGCCAGCGCGACTATCAGGATGCGCTGGAAAAGGTGCGCAGCTGGTTGCGTGATGTACAGCCACGCGTCAGCAACGTACTTTCGGACCCCATCGCTGCCGATCCGCAGTCGGTACAGGACCAGATGAATCAGACGAAGGCACTGCAGAGCGAGTTCCTGTCGCAGGGCCGTCTGCTGGACAATGTGCAGTATTCTCTAGATGCGCTGCTGAAGTCGTTGGCTGGCCGTTTGAGCCCGTCGGAAGTGTCTGCACTGGAGATTCCGGTTGAAGAGGTGAAGGACAAATACAGTCAGCTGTTGGAGGCACTTGGCGATCGTTCAAAGCTGCTCGATACGGCTTTGGTACAATCGCAGGGCGTGCAAGATGCGCTGGACGGTCTCGGCATTTGGATCAACCAGTCGGAGGAGAAGTTCAAGCTGCAAAATCGCCCGGCATCACTTATAAAGGATCGTCTCAACGAGCAAGTGCGCGAACATCGTGGACTGTTGAACGATCTGGAGTCCCACCGCACGAGTCTCGAAAGCGTGACGCTTTCTGCGCAGGAGCTGATGGCCACACCTTCAAACACGCGTCTTGCCAAGCGTATCGAAAGCAACCTGAGCGAGGTTACGGGACGTTTCGAGAAGCTGCTCGACAAGGCACTGAAGCGCGGCGAGTTCCTGGAGGACACGATGTCGCAGCTAACAAAGTTCTTGAACGATTCATCAAACCTGGAACACGAGCTGACGGCACTGAACGAAGCGCTCGAGGGCCGTGAACTGGTTACGCTGCCGGCCGAAGTGTTTGCCCAACGCATGGTGGAGCTGTCCCGTTTGAAGGAAGATTTGCGCCCGCAATACGAAGCCACCGTGCGGTTGGGCAAGGATCTGGTCGCCAAACGCGACGTAACCGATACCGGAGTGGTTCGCGATCTAGTGAAGGTGCTGGAGAATCTGTGGAAGACAACGGACAGCACGCTGGAGGAGAAGCTGAAGCTGTCCAAACAGAAGGCAGAACAGTTGCATGCTTACGAGAACTTGAAGGATCAGGTTCTGGTGTGGCTTTCGAGCATCGAGACGCGAACGAACAACCTGGCCCCGGTCGCGGTGGATGTGGATGCGATCAAGTACCAGATCGAGGAGGTTCGCCCACTCGTCAAGGAACATCGCGAGTATGGTGTGACCATCGATCGTGTAAACGATCTCGGTGCGCAGTACGATGCGCTGATCCGTCCGGACAGTCCAACGCGCAAGCGCTCGGTGTACAGCCCAATCAAGCGGTCGAACGTTAGCCCGATGCGACGCATGTCGGGAGACGCACGTTCGCCTAGCCCAACCAAGGGCGGACCATCGCCGCTGTCACCGGCAAGCGGATCGAGTGGATTCGGTAGTCGGCGATCGTCGCAAGACGGTTTCCAGCTAACCGATCTAACTCCGATCCAGCAGCAGCTTACCGAAATCAACAACCGCTACAGTCTAGTTGGTGCTCGGCTGAACGACCGTCAGAACGAACTGGATTCGGTGCGCGATGAGGTGCGCAAGCATCAAGAGAACCTGAAAACGTTGGCCAGCTTCCTAGACAAAATCCATCGTCAAGTGCCGCGTGATGTTATCGGCAACAAGGAAGAAGCGGATCGTTGTAACAAGCAGGCGCGCAAGATTCTCGAAGAGATGTATGAGCGCCAAAGTCTGCTGGACTCTACGAAGGCGCAAGTGAAAGATCTGCTGAAGCGCAAACCAGATGTGCAGGGAGCCGAGCGACTGCGCACGGAGCTGGACGCTGTGGCCGACCGCTGGAAGAACCTGAACGATCTGTGCAAGGATCGTATCACGTTCTCCGAGCATCTGCGTGACTTCCTCGATACGCACGACAATTTGAACACGTGGCTGGCAGCAAAGGAACGCATGCTGACCGTACTGGGACCGATCTCGTCGGACCCTCGTATGGTGCAGAGCCAGGTGCAGCAGGTGCAGGTACTCCGAGAAGAGTTCCGTGGACAGCAGCCGCAGCTGAACCATCTGCAGGAGGTTGGAAACGCCGTGCTGGAGCAACTGCGCGAGTCGTCGCCCGAAGGACAGGCTGTCTCAACGAAGTTACGCAACGTGCAGAAGAAGTGGGACGAGCTGGTGGCACGATTGGACGAACGTGCCCAGAGTCTCGGTGCTGCGGCTGACAGTTCGAAGGAGTTCGACGCTGGGCTGAACCGCTTGCGCGAGGCTTTGCAGACGATCAGTGATAATCTCGATTCGTTGCCAACGGACCGTGACCACCAGGAAACGCTGCGTAAGATTGAAAACCTCGAGCGTCAGCTGGAGGGTCAGCGACCACTTTTGGCTGATTCGGAAGCGGCCGCTGAAACGCTTTGCCGTGTGCTGAGCGATCCGGTGTCACGTGCTGACGTGAACGCACGTGTTGCTGCGGTTGGCAAGCAGTATCAGACGCTGCAGAAGAAGCTCGACAACCGCAAGGCCGAGACGGATGCCGCACTGCGCGATGGCCGTCAGTTTGCTGAAACTTGCGCCAAGACGTTGGGATGGCTTTCGGGTGAGCTGGGCAACTTGACCGACCGTTTGCTCGTGTCGGCACATCGCCCAACGCTGCAGCACCAGATCGATACGCACGAACCGGTGTACCGTGAGGTGATGGGTCGAGAGCACGAAGTCATCATGCTGCTGAACAAGGGACGTGACTTGCAGGATAGGCCTGGGCAAACAACGGATCGTGCTATACAGCGCGATCTCGAGAAGATTGCCCAGCAGTGGGACCGACTACGATCGGCAGCCGTTGATCGTCATTCCCGACTGCAGACGTGCATGGAGCACTGTAAGAAGCATGCCGCCGCTTCGGAAGCATTCCTTTCGTGGCTGCGTGGTGCCGAGGACAAACTGGCCATGTTGAAGCCGGGCCTGTTGAAGAAGCAGCAGCTTGACCAGCAACTGCGCGATCTACAAACCTTCCGCAGCGATGTGTGGAAGCGTTCGGGCGAGTACGAGACATGCCGCAGTCTGGGCGAAACGTTCATCGGTGCGTGCGATGTCGATAAGGAAGCGATCAAGGCGGAACTGCAGGACATGAAGGATCGCTGGGAGCGCTTGAATAACGAGCTGCTAGCTCGTGCACAAACCCTGGAAACGTGTGCCAAACGGTTGGGTGATTTCAACGAAGAGCTGCGCGACCTCGATCACGCCGTCGGTCGCTGCGAGGATCGTCTCGCAGCACATGACGCTCTGGGCGGTGCAGCCAAGGATCCGAAGCTGTTGGAGCGCGTTCGTGCCATCAAGGATGATGCGGGTGCTCTGCGCAAGCCGCTGCAATCGGTGCGTAAGCTGGCAGGTGAAATTGCAGCCGAAGCGCGTGCCGCTGGTGGTGATGCTGATCATCTGAAGTCGGAAGTGGACGGTATTTCGGACCGCATCGAAGATCTGCACGCTCGCTTGGACGATCGTTGCGGTGAGCTGCAGTCGGCGGCCACCGCGGTGTCGCAGTTCAACGATCAGGTGAAACTGCTTGGCGTCGATTTGAACGACCTGGAGCAACAGGTAGATTCGTTGCATCCGCCAGCTCGCGAGATCAAGGTTGTATTGAACCAGCTGGACGAGGTGACCGGTATTCTGAACAAGATCGACCGTGCTGCATCGAACGTCAGCGAGGTGGAGCGCGCCGGAGAGCAGTTAGTAGACTGTGGGTTCGCGCCCGACACTGCCCAGACGCGTGATCAGATTGGTACGCTGCGCAAACAGCTTGGACGGTTGGAGAACCGCGCTCGCGATCACGATGATGCGCTACAGCGTGCACTGAAAGCGCTAGAGAAGTTCTACGATTTGCACCAGCACACGCAGGAGGATCTTGGCGACGTGAGCGATCAGCTGAAAAAGATGAAGCCGGTCAGCTCGGAGCTGGAACAGATCCGCCATCAGCAGGATGATTTCCGCCGGTTCCGTCAGCGCGTAGTGGAACCACTCACGGGCAAGATTGACGAACTGAACCGCCTGGGGCAGGATCTTATCCGCTCCGCACAGGGTGGAGTGCCGACGGGTCTGCTCGAGAAGGATCTGGAAAAGATCAACGATCGCTGGAACGACCTGAAAGAAAAGATGAACGAGCGCGAACGCCGGCTCGACGTGGGACTGCTACAGTCTGGCAAGTTCCAGGAAGCTCTCGATGGGCTGTCGGAGTGGTTGAAGGTCACGGAAGAGATGGTTGCCAACCAAAAGCCACCGTCGGCGGACTATAAGGTCGTGAAGGCGCAGCTTGCCGACCAGCCGTTCCTGATGAAGATGTTATCCGATCGTCAAGAAACGATGGCATCGATGTTCGAGCTCGGACAGGAAGTGGCCGCTGGATGTGATGCTTCCGAAAAGGCGGCTATTGAACGGCAGCTGAAGGAGCTGATGCGTCGTTTGGACGATCTTACCGATGCGGCCCAACGTCGCACCCATGATCTGGAGCAGGCGATGCATGTGGCTAAACAGTTCCAGGACCAGCTGATACCGCTGACCAAGTGGCTGGAGGGTGCGGAGCGTGCCGTGAAGGCTATGGAGCTGGTGCCAACGGATGAAGAGAAGATTCAGGCGCGCATTCGAGAGCACGAGCAGCTGCATGACGAAATTCTGTCCAAGAAGCCGGACTTCTCCGAGCTGGCAGACATTGCCGCCCAGCTGATGGAGTTGGTTGGTGACGATGAAGCAGTTACGCTGAGCGAGAAGGTTAAGAACACTACTGACCGGTACACGGATCTGGTGGTGGCCAGTGAAAACATTGGCCACATATTGAACGAATCGCGACAGGGACTGCGACATCTGGTGCTCACCTACCAAGATCTCGTTTCGTGGATGGAGAAGACTGAGAACAAGCTGCAGCGCTTCAAGATCATCCCAGTGCACACCGAGAAGCTGCTCGAGCAGATGAACGCATTGGTGGTGTTGAATGAAGAAATTGCCAGTCGCTCGCCGAATGTTGAGTCGACGGTTGAAGCTGGCTCGGAGTTGATGAAGCACATTTCCTCCGACGAAGCTTTACAGCTGAAGGACAAGCTGGACTCGCTGCAACGACGCTACGGTGAGCTGACGACGAAGGGCGGTGATCTGCTGAAGCACGCTCAGGATGCCCTGCCGTTGGTGCAACAGTTCCACGATTGCCATCTTCGTCTGGTCAACTGGATGCAGGCAGCGGAAGCTTCGCTTGCTACTGGCGATGCCAATGAGAATGATATCGCCCGGTTGGAAGCGGAACTGAGCGAAATTCGTCCGCTCTTGGAGCAGGTGAACTCGATCGGTCCACAGCTGTGTCAGATTTCACCGGGAGAAGGTGCATCAACCATCGAAGGAATTGTCACGCGTGACAACCGCCGGTTCGAAGCAATTGTCGAACAGATCCAACGAAAGGCAGAGCGCCTACATCTGAGCAAACAACGCTCGAACGAGGTGACGGCTGATATCGACGAACTGTTGGAATGGTTCCGTGACATGGACGCTACACTGCGTGATGCAGATCCGCCTGCAATGACACCAAAGCTGGTGCGTACTCAGCTACAAGAGCATCGCTCGATCAACGACGACATTTCCAGCCAGAAGGGACGAGTGCGCGATGTTACCGCGGCGGCAAAGAAGGTGCTGCGCGAATCGCAACCGAACGACAACACCATTGCATTGCGCGAGAAGCTGGAGGATCTGAAGGAGGTCGTCGAAACGGTCGCCGCCTTGTGCTCGAACCGTCTTTCGGTGCTCGAGCAGGCGCTGCCGCTGTCGGAACACTTTGCCGACTCGCACACGGGACTCGCGACGTGGCTGAACGACATGGAGCATCAAATCTCGATGCTGTCGATGCCAGCCCTGCGTCCGGATCAGATCGCTATTCAGCAGGACAAGAACGAGCGGTTGACGCAATCGATCGCCGAACACAAGCCACTGCTGGACAAGCTGAACAAAACGGGAGAAGCGTTGATGGCACTCGTGGCCGATGACGATGCGGCAAAGATTGGCGAGATTCTTGACTCGGACAACGCCCGCTATGCTGCCCTCCGTACGGAGCTGCGCGATCGTCAGAACGCGCTCGATCAAGCATTGCAGGAGTCGAGCCAGTTCTCGGACAAGCTAGAAGGTATGCTGCGTGCACTGCAGAACACCGCCGAACAGGCTAACCAGGCCGATCCGATCTCGGCCCATCCGCCGAAGATTCGCGATCAAATCGACGAAAACGCAGCACTGGTACAGGATATCGACAAGCGTGGTGAAGCGTTTGCTGCCGTGCAGCGCGCCGCAAGTGATGTCATCTCGAAGGCGACCAACCAGTCCGATCCGGCCGTGCGCGATATCAAGAAGAAGCTGGACAAACTGAACGCTCTCTGGGGTGATCTGCAGAAGACGACCTCGAAGCGTGGTTCGGCCCTGAACGATACGCTCGGTGTGGCGGAGAAGTTCTGGAAGGAAATGCAGGCCGTTATGGAGACGCTGAAGGAGCTGCAGGAGGCACTGCAAACGCAAGAGCCACCGGCTGCCCAGCCGCAGGCTATCCAGAAGCAGCAGGTTGCGCTCCAGGAAATCCGCCAGGAGATCGATCAAACCAAACCGGAGGTCGAGCAGGTGCGTCGCACCGGCAGCAATCTGATGTCACTGTGCGGTGAACCGGACAAGCCGGAAGTGAAGAAACACATCGAAGATTTGGACAATGCGTGGGACAACATTACCGCGCTATATGCCAAGCGCGAGGAAAACCTCATCGATGCTATGGAGAAGGCGATGGAGTTCCACGAGACGCTCCAGAATTTGCTCAACTTCCTGAAGCGCGCCGAAGATCGGTTCGAGAAGCTAGGCCCGCTTGGCTCGGACATTGAAGCGGTGAAGAAGCAGATCGAGCAGCTGAAGCACTTCAAGGACGACGTCGATCCACACATGGTGGAGGTAGAGGCATTGAATCGGTAAGTAATTGGATTGACCATTGCTAATCCATCGAATGGAGGAGTACCACCCTGTGCCGAATGAAGTAACATTATTTTTCTCTCGTTTTCATGCTGTCATATTGGATGGGGTTTGTAGAGCTCTGAACAGGCAAGAAATGAAAAAGCATTAACATTTTTGCTAATTTTATACTGCAACAAAACTATAGAAGCCATGTCTGTGTAGCTTGCAGCTTTTTCCCGCTCGGAATTTCGGAAGGGGAAGGAAACCGAATGGGATCAAATTGGCAATTGTTTCGCATTAAGAGATGAAAAGTGTTTGACCGCGTTGAGAAGTACCGTATTAGATCCTTTTTTGATTTGTATGAAAAATTATTATTGGAAGGTCAACATGTTTCATCGCACAACAATGATTTTAAGCTCGATTTAAAAAAGTAGCTAGCTGATCGCATGATTGTCGCTTTCTGTGTCACAATGCAACGTTTTTGTGTCAGCACTCTAACATTCATGTTGTTGCTTTTACAGACAAGCGGTGGAACTGACGGAGCGTACATCAGCCGAACAGGCAGGCGCTATCCGCGAACCACTGAATGCCGTCAACCGTCGGTGGGAGAACCTTCTGCGCGGAATGGTCGAACGTCAGAAGCAGCTGGAGCATGCTCTTCTGCACCTTGGACAGTTCCAACATGCGCTGAACGAATTGCTTGTGTGGATCAACAAAACCGACGCCAATCTGGATGAGCTGAAGCCAATTCCCGGGGATCCGCAGTTGTTGGAGGTAGAGTTAGCGAAGCTGAAGGTGCTGGCAAACGACATCCATGCTCACCAGAGCTCGGTCGACACGCTGAACGACGCTGGTCGCAAGCTGATTGAGAACGATCGTGGCTCTCTGGAGGCATCCACCACACAGGATAAGCTGCAGCAGCTGAACAAGCAGTGGCGCGATCTGCTACAAAAGGCAGCCGATCGTCAGCACGAGCTGGAGGAATCGCTCCGCGAAGCGCAAGCATTCACCGCCGAAATTCAAGATCTGCTTGGATGGCTGGGCGATGTGGATGCGGTGATAAGTGCGAGCAAACCCGTCGGTGGACTGCCCGAGACAGCATCCGAACAGCTCGAACGCTTCATGGAAGTGTACACCGAGCTGGAGGAAAACCGTGCCAAGGTGGAAACGCTTATCGCCCAGGGACAGGAGTATGTGCGTAAGCAGAGTCAGCTGCAAGTATCGTCCAGCAATCTGCAGCACACGCTCCGAACGCTCAAGCAGCGCTGGGATGCGGTAGTGTCACGTGCCTCAGACAAGAAGATCAAGCTGGAGATTGCACTCAAGGAAGCGACAGAATTCCACGATGCGCTGCAAGCGTTCGTCGAATGGCTCACGCAGGCCGAGAAGCAACTGTCGAGCGCATCGGCAGTGTCGCGAGTGCTGGAAACAATCCAACAACAAATGGAAGAACACAAGGTGCTACAGAAGGACGTTTCGATTCATCGCGAGTCGATGCTGCTGTTGGACAAGAAGGGCACACATCTGAAGTACTTCAGCCAGAAGCAAGATGTGATTCTGATCAAGAACCTTCTCGTCTCTGTGCAGCATCGTTGGGAGCGTGTAGTTGCGAAGGCAGCCGAACGTACCCGTGCGCTGGACCACGGCTACAAAGAGGCTCGTGAGTTCCACGACGCATGGGTGCAGCTGACCGGCTGGCTGAAGGAGACGGAGAAAACGCTCGATACGCTTGCAGAGGAAACGAGCAACGATGCGGTCAAGATCAAGAAGCATCTGGAGAAGCTGCGCGAAATTCAGCGTAATTTGCAGTCGAAGGAAAGCTTCTACGATAGCACGATGCGCAACGGTAAGGGACTGATGGATCGTGCGCCGAAATCGGACGAACCAGTGTTGTCGAAGATGATGGGCGAGCTGAAGGACGCGTGGAAGCGTGTCTGCCACAAGAGCGTCGAACGGCAACGCAAGTTCGAAGAGGCACTTCTACTTTCCGGACAGTTTGCCGACGCACTGCAGGCACTGCTTGACTGGCTGCGCAAGACGAAGGCGCGCCTAGCTGAGGATGGACCTGTGCACGGAGATCTGGACACGGTGACGACGCTTGTCGAGCATCATCGACAGCTGGAATCGGACCTTGACAAGCGCTCGGCGCAAATGCAAAGTGTCATGAAGACGGGTCTCGAGCTGGAACGTTCGGATGAGTCGCGCGAGACGAGCAAGAATCTGAAGGAGATGCAGCGCTTGTGGGACGACGTGCAGGATCTGAGCGGCCGACGCAAGAGCCGACTCGATGTGGCGCTGAAGGAAGCGGAACGCCTGCACAAGTCTGTGCACATGCTGCTTGAGTGGCTGTCGGAAGCGGAGCAAAAGCTTCGTTTCGCTGCTGCCGCACCAGACGATGAGTCGCAAGCGAAGGATCTGCTCGACATTCACGCCAAGTTTATGAAGGAACTGCGCGAAAAGGAGTACGACAAGGAGGATACGATCGGACTGGCAAATAGCATCCTAGGCAAGGCACATCCCGATGCGATACCGATCATCAAGAATTGGATTTCCATCATCCAGTCGCGGTGGGACGAAATTTCGCAATGGGCTATAAGTCGCCAGACCAAGCTGGAGCAGCACCTGAAGGATCTGCAGGATCTGGACGAATCGATCGAGGAGCTGCTTGCTTGGTTGGCCGGATTGGAAGCAACACTGCTAAGTACGACTTTTTTAAAATGGACATACACATTTTAACTTTTACTAACCATGTGTTCTTTCTTCTCGCTTTTAGACCTCGAAACGGAACCATTACCGGATGAGATTCCACCGCTAGAGGTGCTGATTGCGGACCACAAAGAGTTCATGGAAAATACGGCGCGCCGTCAGGGTGAGGTCGATCGTGCTTGTAAACCACGTCAACCACCACCTGGTCTGAAGGAATCGCGCAAACCATCCCGTGGTGTACTAAAGACACCAGTGTAAGTACAGTCAAGCTGCTCTGAATGATCACTGCAATGTTTTAGCGGCGGCCCCTTCATCGTAGCGTGTGTTTGTTAGAATGCAACATAGTTTTGTCATTGATTTACTACCAGTTGCAGAAGTTGCACACATTAGTAATTTGTTGTTAAACGAGTGTTTGTGTTGTAATGATTTAGATAATTTTTGTTGCAAATCTTTGAGTTTATAAGATTTATTCACACCAACATTAAGCATGAAAGCCCGACCCACATGCAGTTTATGTATAATTTTGCGTTATCATTTTAAGCGACATCTCTAACTTTTCTGTTTAATATTTTTGTTGTTCATGCACATGTTGTTTTGCATTTGTGTCGACCTAACTCGCGTCCACGCACACAACACCTCTCTTCATTCTCGCAATAACAGTAGAGGATCTCAGGCCGATCTTCGTGAGCATTCACCCGACCACGGCACTTTAGGACGCAAGCAGAGGTTTGTTCTGTTATAATTTTTATTTTCATTTATTTAATTTCATTTATTTTAACTCATTTGTTCTGTTACTACCTCATCAATATTAACACGTGTGTGCATCACTATACACCAAGGACAATAATTGATATAGTTAGATAAATGTTATTTAAGGACAGATATGATCCACCAAAATAACATTTAATGCCAATATAAATCATTCATAAATCAAGTTATACAAATTTTCATGAGTTTGTTTTGTGTTCTAACTAATCCAAAAGAATGTCCATTTAAGATTCATCTTTTCCATTCTATATTTACCCCTATTTTATGTTTCATGCCTCATCATGTGTGTTTGTGTGCTCATTTTGTTATCTTTCTTTCTTGCTTTCTATCGTGTCAATGTGTTTGCATTATGTGCAGCTTTAAGGGATCGCGTGATCAAGGCCTGAATTCACGTCGCACAAGGTGTGTATTGGTTCTTATTGGTTCTTATCATTTATCAAGCTCAATTTCTTCTATCTTTTCTTTCACACTGTGTTTATGGTTCATAAGCAAATGACTATCTGCCACTTTAAAGAAAAATATCATTACTAGTTGATGAAGAAAAACTGGTTATCATTATTATTTTATTTGATGAAATAGTCATGTACATGGGGATTTCACTGTGGAAATGGTAGCATGAATTGTACATCTATTTTTTTTAGCACTTTTTGTTATAATCATTTCTATAGGTGATAGTCTTTGTGGTTATCCATAAGCTTTAAGTATTGTTATCGGTTTTGCATGCTTTTTCTTATACATAAATCTTTGTTTTTGGTTATTTTCTTCTTTTCTCATGTATTCCGAACGCTGTGCTACACGCGTGTTGTTCTGTTGCTGTATGTGTGTTGTGTTGTATTATTGTTTCCACGTACACTATCATCTGTATACCCAATGTGTATCAACGTCTCCTGTCCCTCCATATCATCATCACGATGCTGCCTGCCTGCTCGTCGTGTGCCTTCCATGTGTATATGTATGTCACCCAACCGCCGCGTGTACATTGTTGCGTTGTGTTTCCTGCCCATTACCCGCCCATCATCGAACGTTGACGTTCCCGTACTCGATTGGATTAATGAAAACCAAACCAAAAACGCATATATCTCCATACCGTGAACTATGTTATTCCCCTCTGTTCATTGCTTCATTGCGCGCGCACATTCCAATACCACCCGATATCCGCACCATCTTCTGCAACCCACCAGCCGCGTGAGTCCTGGACGCGAAACGCAAACACCGGAACGGGATCGGTTGCCACATTATGGACCACGGTTCTCGCCAAGGTATTGTAGTTTGGTCCTATACCACATGCCACGTCCACGACACGTGCACAACTTCACGACCGGTGTATATAGTATACCCGACAGTACCGGATACACCTCGACTAAATACACCTCAAAACACCTCGAAAGACTTTCATGTGGAACACAAACTCATCGATCATCCTACACGAACCGACATCCCATAATTACCGAGTGTATTCTAAAGCAGAAAACTCACCCCGTAGTGAGAATTGTGTGCATAGCATCATTGTGTATCATAAAAGCACTGTCCATCACTTTTATGCAACAAGCTTAACATCCCGTCGCTCCCTCTTTCCTTTTTTAGCAATCAAGCGGACACGGAACTTCGATCGCCGCGTGCTAAGCTGCTGTGGGAGAAGTGGCGCTACGTCTGGATGATGGCATGGGAGCGTCAGCGTCGCCTGCACGACCACATGCTCTACCTGCAGGATGTGGAGCGCGTCCGGCAGTTCAGCTGGGAGGAGTGGCGTAAGCGGTTCCTGAAGTTCATGAACCACAAGAAGTCACGCCTGACGGATCTGTTCCGCAAGATGGACAAGGACAACAATGGTCTGATACCACGCGAGGTGTTCATCGATGGAATTATTGGCACAAGTACTGTATTTTGTTAAATGTTGTGTATGTGTGGGAACATGCTATATAATACGAACTCTGTTCTCCCTTACACTATTGTAGAGTTCGACACGTCCAAACTGGAGATGGGAGCCGTGGCCGATCTGTTCGATCGCAACGGCGAGGGACTGATCGATTGGCAGGAGTTCATCGCGGCACTGCGACCGGACTGGCAGGACCGTAAGCCGAAGACTGAGGCGGACAAGATACACGACGAGGTCAAGCGGTTGGTCATGCTGTGTACGTGTCGGCAGAAGTTCCGCGTGTTCCAGGTTGGCGAAGGAAAATATCGGGTAAGCATCACCGCATTGTTCAACGTTACATCAGACCCAAATTAATGATCCCTCTCTACCCGCTTTCCACCACAGTTCGGTGACTCCCAGAAGCTTCGCTTGGTGCGTATTCTGAGAAGTACTGTGATGGTACGCGTCGGCGGAGGATGGGTAGCGCTGGACGAATTCCTGGTCAAGAACGATCCTTGCCGAGGTATGTACTCTCCGTTCTCTTTTCTTCCATTGTTTATCTTTACTATATACGTTACGTTACCGTTCGTTAGGATAGTGTTAGGTGTAGACGATAGTAAGCTTAGTAAAACGAAACATTCAACGAAATCTTCCTTTTTCGGTTTGCAAGCATAGGATCAATGTGAAACGATTTAAACATCCGACAAGATGCCAATAATAGGTTCAAACTCACTCAAATATGCCTTCTCACCAACACTTTCCCTGTTTTACAATGCCTAATAACGTTACTAGAAGCCCAACAAAATGCTAGGTGAACAGTTTTACATAATGCTGATAAAAGATACTGGTGATCTGTAATAATTGTTTGGTGTGTACGCGCCACTGCCCTTACCAATTGCAAAACGAAATACTATACGAAATTCTCTATAACCCTCTTAACTTACCGGAAATTTGTTTAGGAAATGCATACACCAAATCGTTGCTCAATATTAATTTCGGTTAACGGGGCGAAGTTTTAATGCAGAAAGGGAACCACCCGGCACCCTTTTTAATATTGCCACTCTCTCCACAAATCAAGCTAATTTCTGTTTATTAACAATACCCACTGTTTCTGAATATTTACGTGAAAAGAGCTCGTTCCTTGTCAAAATCTGCATGTTTAAAAAAATATATAATTATAATAATATTTAAAAAGGTCCCCAATGTGAACCACAAGCAGAACCGTTTTTGGCTATCCTCGCAAACTAACAAGTCTTGTTCTTCGTGGCTAGCGAAGGCTAACCGATATAGAAGGGAAAGAGCTTATGTTTCGGTTTATCCAATACTACACACTAACGAGAGTCCCTAACGAGTTGCTTACTTCTTTTAAAAGAGTCGCTTGGTGGCTAAAATAATGCGAGATGATGCTTAAATTGTCTCATATGTTAAGCATTTGCTTTTATTCTTTCTCTATGCTTTGTGTGTTAGGGCACTCAGCGGTCCTTCCACATCCTGCAAAACTTTTAAAAAATATGTTAACTAATCGCAAAGAAAACGACACATCGGATGTAATTTGTGTGTTTTTCTTCGTGCTTGGCCGCTTTACGGCTTGAATTGTAAAGCACTGCTGGAAAGGGAAATGTACGATCCTGCTGACGCTTTCTACAGTGGTTTTCCCGCTTTTCATACCGCAGCACTGTGTGTGTGTGTCTCTCGTCTCCTGCGTTTGTATTGTTGTGTGTTGTTCCCTTGTGACGTTGCGTGTGCCGTTGTGATGCTGTAACACTCGTCCGCCTTAATGCCTTGTGCCTCGTGGTAATTCTAACAAACTAATCAACCAATTTCTTCCTTCTTCTTTCTTTCTTTTAACGCTAACACATATACGATAATCGATTACCACCTTCCCTTCGTAACAAATTTGCTCGCTCTCTGTCGTATTTGTGTGCCGTGGCCGTGTTTCGTTTTTTTCGTTTTCTTCGAAATGAAAAACGAACTCCGGTGCACGACCACAACCACAACATAATAAACACAACGTACATCTCTTCATCTCGTAAACCACAAATACATTCGTTACGTGCAATCATGGATTTTAAATCAACACATCAACTACAACAAAACACCATCATCACCACTACATCTCGCAACCATCACCACGAATACGATCATCTACATCCTTCCGGGGTTTTGACACAATTTATTTCACAACACCACTACGTTCCGTTCCGAATCCCTTTCTTCGTTGGATACACTTTTTGTTTTGGGTTACGTTTGTTTACTTAATTTGAAACAACGACATTAAATGTCCTGGATCGTACACCTACACAGTGGCCTTAGTCCTACCACTGCCGAACCCGAACGATCCGCGCCAGCACGAAGCGTGCTGCCCGTTGTGTAAGCAACCAGAGCTACTTAGCCTTCGGCAGCTGCTGCTGTGGCAGAGGAAGAAATTTCAGTTCGCCGATCACGGTGCCGGGCCGCGTTACATTTTCCTCAACGAAAAGGGACACTGAGTTGAACTGTGGGGTGTGTGATCCCCTTGCGAGCGTTGAACACAGGTGTGGACAATGGAAAGTCCACTTTTACGGGGGTTGATCGTTAGAATCCAATGTTGTGGCCGGGCCGAAGAACTTTATTTTGTCAGCAATGAAATCTCTGTGTGCCTGTCTCCAATTTGCAATTTGTGTGCGTTATTATCTTTACAATCTTCTTCTATTTCTGCCACTTTTGGGGCGCATTTTATTTTCTTGTTCCAATGTTTTGGCTTACAACAATTTGATGTTTTTTTTATCTCTGTTGTGGTTTGATTGTGTTTAATGTTTCTTTTTTTTAAATGAGATTCGTTTTGTTATTTTATTTAGTTTGTTTCGAAATTGTAACTAGTTTGTTGGTAAAATTAGTTTGAAACTTTCTTCTCAATTGATTACCTGTGAATGTTGTACTGAGAGAATGTTAATTGAAAATATTGTTCTACGTGATGTAAATTGAATATACGATGATAAACACGTACTGTAGCTCTTCTACAATAAAGTCGATAAAGATACTCCTACTGCCCATCCGTTTGGCTTAGTAAAATATTGTTCTCGTGTATTCTTGTTGAATTAATTACATACGTATGTTGTGCAGTATCGAATTTCAATTGTCAAACCACTTTACAACAACAGTAAGAGTAATTACAAACAATCCCGTATACGTTTGGAATGTGTGTTTGCTTTAGAAATGTTACAATTTGTACGTCGCACTGTATCTTCTTAACTTTCTACTCAATTTGCACACCAACACACACACACACATTTTCAGACACTTGATTGCGATCACTGTGCGCACAGATTTACTGTCATCCACATCACGGTTTCAATATGATCATCGATCGTACATTCGTTGCATTAAGTCACATTCGCACACACATACATTACCACACAATCGAGCACGTTTCAATCCTCTCAGCTTCACTATCAGCTCACTAATATCAACTGCCAACTTCTACTACCACTAACATGAGACACATTGTTCACAAGTGTCCTCTCAACCGTCCGTCCAAATAATATCGATCAATCTATGTACTCGTTCGTGTCTCTGTGTTCTACTCGGTGGTATCGTAAGATGAATTTTAAGTTTAATCTAATCTTAACCTTACACGTTTGCTTCCTTTTTGCGTTTTATGTTGTTGGCATCTTTTTGTTTTGTTTTTGTTTTAGTTGTGTGATGTTTTACTCTGTTTCTTCTTTAAGTTGTACATTGTGTAGCGTTGTGTTATATATGGATTAGTTGTAAGCAGTGGTATTTACTCGTTTTTAATTTGTTTTGTTAGCTTTCATTATTCATTACATGCAAAATTCGAATGTTGTACAGCACAGTTTTATGTTAAGGTTTTTTTTATATTAGTTAATAATTAGAAATTATGTGCTTTTGTTTACACTTTTGTTGCGTTTCGTATGATTTCGTTTTTATGAAAATGCTTTTAAACATGTGTGAGCCTTTTACTATTTTATTCTTTTTGAGTTTTGCTTCGGCTCGTACACAAAATTGGAAATCAAAATGATAACGCGAATGCTCCACCCGTACCAAACAGGCAAAAATGAACATGAAATTTCATCCATTCTTCCACCGGGAGGAGGTTCTACCTCTTCCCCCTAGCAGCATCCACACAAACTCACACACACGTTCTACATGATTTCGTTCGCATTCGATAGTCGAAAGTGAACAAACGAGTGGACAAAAGATCATCTAAAAACCAAAAATCATACATGCACTTATTCGTTGCCGTTGCAACTTGTTCGCCGGGGTAGTCCGCACTACGTGGCAAAGCACATAATTTTTAATTTTATTTAGAACGTTTAAAGATTTGGTTTCGTAAGCTATCGTTATGTTAAGTTTGGTTGCCTATTTCATACGGTTGTAACGCAAGGGAAAACGTATGGAATGACTGCAAGTGTGTCACCTGTTTGTGAGCGCAGTTTGAAATACCTTTTCTCTAGCTTTTAATTATAAGTATTATTAGTTTTAGTGTTGTTTGGTTGTTTTATTTCGTACGTTTTTTGCATTTAGTTTACATACTACATTTTATATTTGTTTGTTTGTTTGTTTTTTTTTCTTTCAATTGTTTTATATTCTACACACACTGCCTCACACTCAATTTTACCATTTCCTTTGTTCATTGCTTTTTATTACTTCCAAAACACCTCCTTTTCCTTTACCAAACATTATCATCATCCCTCGTGATATCTTTGATTGTGTTATGTTTAATTTTGGTGATGGGTTAATCAATGTATTTGGTTATTTTTTGTTTCAATTGTTTCAAAATTTGTTTCAAACTTTCAATTATTTTCAACTTTTCAAAATCTTTCACAATCAAAATTTCTTTTCTTCTTCTTCTTCTTCTTCTTTATCTTCTTCCTTTGTTTTCTTTTTCTATCAATACCGTCACGGCCATCATCACCAAAATTTAAATGTTATTTATTATTTAATTCTACCTCATTTTAATCCTCATTTGACTACCACTCCTTTCTACTACGACCCAATTTCAACGACTTGGACGTAAATCTCTTTCGACCAATTTTTCTATCGAACACGAACCAAACATGAATGTGTGTGTCTGTTCCATTACGATGCTGTGTGTTTAATCTTAATGAAAATTCTCTTTTAATAAAATCAACACACACGCACACACACACACATCCGTAAACGCCGATTATGAACTCGAACCCTCTAAACGCGCCCTTCCCATACTCCCGATTCTCACCATTCACGCATTATAACGCATTAACTCACCTGCCTTTCATAAACCATAATGAACAACAAACAAAAATTACTACTACCACCATCAATGAACATGAACATGAAAAAAAACGAATCCTTTGGAACTCGCAAAATGTACCTACAAAATCGGAATGTCCAAAACCAAAAATAGCCAAGGGACGCACAAACATCGAACTACGTGAGCAGTTCATACTGGCCGACGGTGTGTCGCAGTCGATGGCCGCCTTTAAGCCGCGTATGTCTGGCTCGGCCGGTTCCGGATCGAATCAAACCAGCTCGCCGATACCAACACAAGGTCCTATTGTGAAGGTAAATATTTCCCACTCTCTCTCTCTCTCTCTCTCTCTTTCTCTCTATCTCACTCTCTATCACAAAACCATTCCCTCTGTGTACTGTTTCCTATTCCTTATCAAATTTGTTTGATCTACTCGTTTCCCTGTTCAGGCTGCGTATCGTTTTTCAATTCTACCTGTCACTCTCACTAGCTACTTTTAAAGATCCTGTTGAACGACAATACTACTGATGTTGTTGTCTTAAATTTTGATGATTTCTCGTTATATCCTTTCCTTTTTCTCAACTGTTTTATTCCCTAAATCTGTTTTCAACATTTTCTGCTCTTCTTTTGTCTTTTTATGACGTTCTTACGATATGTCACTTTTAGTGGCAAAACGAACTTTTGTTCATCGACCTCTCAACCCATTATTTATCCCTATCGACGTGTAAAAAATACTTTTAAAGTAGTTGAAGATATTTAAGTTTTTTTTTCGTTTAATTTTACATATAGCGCAATAGAACCAACTAGATCACGATCACTTTTGTATGTGTGCAATAATAGTTTTATAAATCAAGGGCGTTTTTATGTACATCTGCACCGTCCTGAGGGGGGATAAGCAAACACATACACACACGGGGTCTCAGTTTGGTGTGGGTATTTCTTATTGTTTCGGTTATCTTCTTCCTTTTTCTACTTTTTTTGGTTTTTGTATCATATTATGACTATCTTTATCTTTAAAGACAGCATCTTTGTATTTGAAAAGGGGCTGTCGTCTCTTGCGTTTTCCTTTGGACGGATAGTGTAAATACAATTATTTTATTTTCTGATTTTTTCTTTCTAACTGGTTTTAAATATTTTGTTTTCTACTTTCTTCTACCTTCATTCATTCGTTTATTGACGTTTATTTATGGCATTAAACGATCGTTGTTCTCTCGAAAAATGTGTCACGAGCATTTTTTTTTGTTCTAAACTGTTTGATGTTTTCTCGTCATTTTATTCAGTTTTGCTCTTTTTGCTACCAATTTTTTATGTTCTCCAATTGTTGTATTTTGATTTTGAGTTGAAACCCTCTTGTGAAGGTGTTTGCAGCTGATGATTATTTCAATCAATCGACCTGTACTCGTCGCCGTCAGGGCACTCCATCCTTGTGATATGTTAAACAATATCCTCTCCCTTTCCTTCTGGTAAATCTCCTTTCCCCATGTTGTTAGAACATTTATTTTCCCAAGAAACATTCAACTTCCTTCCACCATTTCCCCCCCGAACTATCAAACCCGGTTTCGAAACAGTGTCCAATTTGAGCCAAAGGTACGTATACGCTCTGGAACATACTGTACACAACCTTTCCTTTGGTTGGATGTCCGTAGTGAATGAGATATGTTTTTGATCAATGTGTGTACAAAGATAGTTTTCCGTTCTGTTCCGTTCCTTTTCTTGTGGTTCATGTTGTCCCCCATTACCTCGTATCCTTAATTGACGTGTGTGCGCTACGATGAACATTTGCACAGTCCGTAATTCTATGGTTCGATTTTGTGCCTGTATCGTTGTACCATTTGTATGTGTATGTCGTGTTTTCTCCTTTTGTTATTGAATGTGTCTTTTTACCTACCACTAGCATTTGACCGGCTGTTTGAAAATGAATGGTTTTTACTTTTTTCCTATGTTTTATTTTCTGTTATGCGTGTGATTTTCTCATTTTATTTTATTTTTTGCATGTTTTTCATCAACTTTTTCTTTTTGAGTGTTTGTGAATGCATCGTTCATAATACAGTATGGAAACATTTTATACACCTTTGTGTTGTTCTCATCTGGGTTTCACCTCACCCACGTGGGCTGTGTTTGGGGATTGCATACGACAATAACTAAAACGCAAAGCGGGGGGAAAAAGTTCGCCGGGCTGGCTCACACTTCTAACCACACACAAACACACCCATACATACATACATTGTATTGAATCGCTCGTACACAAGCAAGATTGCGTTGATTGACTCGCATCATTTGCGTGCTCTCCTTGTGATGCTTTCCCTGTTTGTGCACTGCAGCACAAACTCATTACACTCCGTTTACTAAAACCATACATCTATTGCCTTTGCCTACGTACAACAGTCCTCCGTGCGTTCACCACCACCACCATCACCTGCCCGTCAACAGTGGCAGACGAACCTCTTCTCTTACCATTCAATCATACTGGGTTGTTAATAAACAGAAAAGTACTTCAAAGTGCAACACCCCCTCCGAGACTGGTACGGTCCCGGTTAGTGCACTGCAAGAGTATACGATGTGGCAGTATTACTTCTCTAGTTAAAATTTCGCAACCTTTCTAAAGCTAGGAAATCAGGAAAGGATCCAATCCTTTCTCCCCACGCGTGCGTTAGGAATCTGCGGAAGCAAATGATAAAGCATAAGTGTAGGGAAAAGCGATGATAAGCGTGTTATCGTACGTATATGATACCCGTTGTTGTTTTTTTGAGATCATGCATTTTCACGTAAATGCCTTTTGTCTCTTCTTCCACAAACCCCAAACCCCTCCACCCACCCTCCGCCACCAAACCGATATATCTTCCAGCCGATGAACATTTGGCCGAACTGATGCCAATCTTTGAGCAGTTGCGTGCGCAGGGCAATCTGCCCTGCACCTACCCACTGCACGTCACCTCCAGCGGTACCGCCTTTATACGGGGCGGGTCGCGTTCCACTCCGCTCAGTCCGCACGCCCCTCACTGCCATCCGTCGACGCACTGGGTAAGTGAAACCGTTTCTTCAGCTCCGCCGGTGATCCCGTTCGCTGCGTTCGCTGTGTATATGTGTTTGCTGTTTGTTTTTTTGAGTTTTACTTCTCTTAATTTCCTGTTTCTACGATTGTTTATACATTGTGAATGATTTTAAACGGTGTGTTTGGTTCCGGAACGCTTTTCGTTTTCGGCTGGCCCGATTTGTTAGCGCCATCTATGTGTGAATCTATTTTGCAAGTGATCTAGATCTAGTTGTGGTTTGTGCAGTGGCTAAAATCAGAAGATCTGCCGACTAGATGGCGCCACCGTGTTTCACGCCGTAAAAGAAACACTTTTCCAGCCTGAACGGGGAAAATCCCTCATTTCATTTGCCATCAAATTCCTTGATTAATCTCTTTTAACATGCATAACCGAATGAATATTAATTCCATTCCATTTTTCTTTATGTACAATGAAAATGAAATTACAATTAATAATTTAGGTACGCGAGCGTTCGGCAAAGTCGATTTCCATGTCGCGACCGTCACGCTCGTCTCTGTCCGCGTCGACACCGGACTCGCTTAGCGATAACGAAAGTGGAATTGGAACGCCAGGACGTTTCCAGACGCCCAGCCGCAAATCTTCAGTGCCAGTCAGGTAAATATACTGCTTGAGCACATCTGTTCGATTTATTTAAAAATATTAATTACCCATCTCTACTACCCTTTCAGCCGATCTCAGATGACGCCGGGTGGATCGAGGGCAAACTCACGCCCGAGCTCACGACCGGCCAGTCGGGCAGGATCGAAACCACCGTCTCGGCACGGTTCCACACTGTCCCTGGACAGTACGGACGATGCAACGCCATCCCGCATTCCTACCCGTCGGCTAACGCAAACGTCGACACCGCGGCCATCCCGCCTCTCGGTCGGATCCGTTTCGGGCCGCACCGGTACGACTACCACCACCACCACGAACGGTGTCTCATCGAGAACGGCTTCCGGTGCTGCCTCACCCGCTCCGACGAGGTAAGATAAGAAGGCTTCCAGATTATCTAACCGCTTGCTCATGCAGTAGAAAAAAGTAGCAGAATGATGAACAAATTTCGTGCGAGAACATATTAATACTTAATCATTATTTTTATTCTCTTTTTCTCTCACAATCCACAACCTAAAATCCCATGATATTATATGCTCTAAAAACCAAAACGAAAATAATGACTATAAATTGAAATCCCGCACTTTTACCTAAATCACTCACAACGGCGCTCGGAAAACAATTTGCATTTGCTCTCTCTCTCTCTACTATCCCGGCTTGGATTGATATTATACTGCAACCATTTTAATAATTGCATCGCTTTTAAAACAACCAAAACCTACAACCAACCAACCAACCAACCTAATCAACTACTTTAATGGCTTATGGGGGAAAAACAAAACAGAAACGGTGGCATGAGTCGATCATCCAGTATACCAACACTAATAGGACTACCAAATAGCAGGTAAATATCGACGACGTGGTGTGTGTGTGATGGTGGGCAGTTTGCTTCTCTCCTCACAGCCGGAATGAATGGAAAGGAGGAGGGGAAAAGGGAGTTTGCACTGCACCGGAGGCCGGATAACGTATCTTTAATTCTAATCGATTATCTATTTAATTCTCTTTTCCCTCACAAAACCGTCGCCTCCAAACTAACTCTTACGCTCTGTGCGGCACTTTTCTCAATATAAATGCCAAATAAACGCACTGAATGACTATATGCAACAACAACATCTACTACTACTACTACTACTACTGCTCGCTACAAATACTACCTCCCCTATAGTCAACCTCGCTCTCGGATTCCCGTCCGTCAAACTTCCAATGTATCGAACTCTTCATCAGCGACGGGGTAAAGTTTGCGAAAAGAAAGAAGCTTTAAAACTTTAACTGGTTTTGTGATTACTGCTGTGCGCTCTAGTGGCAGTTTTACGTTTTAGTTGGTAGAGTTTGCTTGCCTTAGAAAAGCCGTCCATACAAGAACGTGCTAAATAGTGCCCTTCTTTTTGTGTTGCTGTTTAGTGTTTTTTTTTAACTTCAACATTATAGCTTTATTAGAACATCACTTACAGAAAACGTTTTTCGTTTCTCCTCAAGCTTCATTCGAATGCAGAATCCGTTTTTATGTCCCTTTCTGTCATCTTTTAACATGTTTTTAAAACAACTTTCGCACAGTTTGTATGTCTGATGCACTTATTCTGTTTTCAATATTGCTTTTATGAAATACTCTTAAATAAGGTTCACTCTAACCCTTTCTTACCATTGCACTCTTTCATAACTTGCTTGCGTTTATTATCTTCAGATTTGTGATTTCAATTGTGTTGTGTGTTGCTGTTTGGTTTTGCGCATATTTGTTCCGTTTTACTGTACTGTTTACTAATTAATGTTCTCTCTCTCTCTCACCCTCTGGACGTGCAACAGAAAAACGAGCGGTGCATCCACACCGTCCGGTATGCAGACACCACGCCGTACCTCGGTAGAACCCGGCACGGCACCACCACGGCCAGAAAGTCGCAACTCGCGAGGAACCACGCCAAGTGAAAAGCGTGCACCGTTCCGGCTGTAAGGAACAATCACCGCAGTGTCGAGTGTGCGAGGAACTACTACGAGTGCCAGAAAAGTAAGCAGAAAAACAACAGTATCACAGCCCATCCAAGGTTTCGCTATCCCCCACGTTAAAAGCAGAAACGAAACACGAGAAATCTAAAAACAACGAGAACGAGAAACACACGAAAACTAAAGGGGCTGAAAAAATAGAAATAGGGGATAATAATGTATTGGAAAGCTACAGTAAAGAAAAAACTGTAGAGGTAGAAAGTCACACCAACAACGTGAACTAAAAAGAAGGAAAAAAGGAATTGTTAAAAAGTTTTACAAGAAGAGAAAAGCAGATAAAGGGAATAATGTATAACAGACGGGGGGGAAAGTTTGCATTTTTCGTAGGCGCCATAATTCCAGTGAACGTAAAGGCGCCCATCTCCGTAAGGAAACAGAAATTTGTATAGTAATACAACCACGTAAGGAAATGAAACACGGAAACGGTCTGTTCTGGTAAGGGAAACAAGCAAAACATCACGAAACGACGATAGAAAGCAACTCTCGAATATGGAAACACAATTCGATGAAAAAACGTTCATCATACAAAGGGAAAAGAAGAATAGTATAACTGCGACAGGGAAGTTGGATAAAAATCGCCAGTTTTACCCAACCGCTTGCTGTAGTTAATCTAGACTTCGTGGAACTTTTTGGGAAGGGAAGAAAGCACACATCACGCAAAATATGCAATGTTTGCTTGTCTTGTTTTCCATTTTGTTGTTTATTATAATTATTATTATATTTTTTGTTGTAGTTTTCCTTCGTTTTCATTTTTCATTTCTTTCCTATCAACTTTTGCCCTTTTTTACTTAATGTACCTTTAAAAGACTTATTTATTGTTCTGTTTTCTTTTTCTTTATTCATGATAATTACTTCTTTTACTGTCTTTTCTTTCTGGTTTTGTTGAGCTTTACTAAACCAAAACAGCCCCTCAACAATACCATTCGTTCCCATTCCATCGTGTTTTGGGAATTTGGGATCGGGATAGGGAAAATGGGTAAAAGATCGCCAGCTTTTACCTTTACCCCTGCATTCACGGTATCCCGACAAACGGTAACATCGAACAAGCGAGAATAAATGAAGAGAGGATAAGTGGGTGAGATTTTCTTTCGCCGGTAGCTCTTTCTAAAGTTCCCGATAGGGAAGGAAAGGTTGGTGGGAATGGAAAAAATCGCCAGTTTTTCCTTTTCCATCAAACTTTTCCTCTCCATGCAAGAAACAAGCTACCGTGCGGGACAGAATCTTGCTACCATCGTCCCCCTGGTACCGAGCCTTATGCGCCTAGTACTTGTGGTTACCAAAACCGAGCATGCGGAGAAATCTAAACATTACAAAGCAAAAGCGTCGCAAAACAGTTTAGTTTGTTTTTGTTTAATTTTTACGTTTTTTTTTTTTGATAATGGTAGAAGCGCGTGTTTTATTTGTTAATATGCATATTCGTTGCAAAAGTTGCTCTTTTTTAACAAAATTACACACAAAAAGAGGGTAGAAACGCTTTTCAAACAAAACAAAAGAGAAAAAAAGTCATTTAGATACTAAGCGAAGATAGTAATTGTGAGACACGTGTTTGTCTGCGTGTGTGTGTGTATGTGAGAGATGTGTGGGTGTGATAATTTGTGGGTTTTGGGAGACACCAACCCAAGCTTTCCCTCTCGATCGTGTTCGAATATTTTGTTTGTATTTTTGAATATAAGAAGAACAACGATAGGTAATAGTGAAGTGAAAAAAAGAGTGGAAAATGCAATGAGAAGAAGATAAAGAAAATAAGAAGAGGAAACACACGCACTCCTCCCCACACACACACACACCCAACAAACACGGTTATTATTTGCTTTATCGAAACTAATAGTTTTTTAAATGTGTTAATGTGTTTTTTTTTGTCTTTTAATTTCTAAACACATCCCTCCGCATTATTTGTCCACGTTTCTTGCGCTAAAACAATAATTCCCCCTGCTAGACACTAAAAGAAAAGGAAAAACCCGCCGGTACCGGCTGCCACCGTGTTCCGAGCGTGGTAATTTTTGCCCATTTGTAATTATTATACATATAAAAGTGTACCACGTAATGGAAGAAAAACGCTAAGCAAGTTAATGAAAACGTAAAAAACAAGTCGTAGATAATCTCCTTTAGTTTTTCTTTTGCCTGCCTGGGCATTCATTGAGTTGATTGTTCAGTTTAGATGAGTAGGATTTTTTAATAAAAAATCGAAAAAAGTTACAAAAAAAGGAGAACGAGAGAAAGAGGAACAAACACACACACATCCCCGCAATATTGTGAGAAGGGGTAATTAATTAACGATTAACTCCTAGCTTATTTGTAATTTGTAACAAATTAATAACAGAATTTAAGAAAACGAAAACGAGAGAGAGAGAGAGGGAGAAAAAGTGAGATCGAACGATAGAAAGAGCGTGCAAGAGAAAGAGAGAGAGAGAGAGAGAGAGAGAGAGAGAGAGTGCGAATGTGTGAGAAGGAGTAGATAGTACAGAGAAAACGGTATAATACAAGGTGGTTGAAATTCGGCGTTTTGGCTTGTTTTTTCGTTTGCAGATAACTTTTTAAATCTAAAATCCTTCGCTGCGGTAGAGAAAGGCATCGCTTGATGCAAGAACAAAAAATAACAAAGCCTTTTGTTTTCATTTCAAAATAAGCACAGAAGAAAGAGAGAAGAAAAGCAAAACAAACAGGAAAATCTGCATAGAAAAAGGCATCCAACCGGGAAAAGTGAACAAACGGCGGAAGAGAAAAGGGTGAAGGAAGAAGAAAGACACTGCAAAATGTTCTAAAAAAATTAATAAAGACGAAACAACAACAGTTATTAATCAATTCCATGGATTTTTCCCATTTTTCCTCTTGTGTTTTGTGTTGAGAAATGAAATTGCAACGGTTTAGTTGAATTCTGGAAATAGCAACCGCACGCATCGTTTTGTGTGGCGCCATCTATTGCCGACTAGCCAAAGTACGAATCTCACAGGTGTGAATGAAACAGGTATGTGCGGCGGGGTGATGCCTGTTCCCGCGTATCGAGAAGCTGCCTCTTTGTATGGATGCTCTCCTGTTACAAGAACCGAAGCTTCAAACCAGCTTTTCGTACAGCGAAATCGGGTACCGACCGGCCTGAGTGCGCCGCGGATTGATGTCACCTCCTCGCATGGATGCTCCCCTGGTACAAGCGCCGAAACTGAAAACCGGTTCGTGCGCGTTTCGTTTTCGCCGGCTGCCTGCGCGCGCGCGTGCTGCGAGATCGAGACGTGTGTCGAGAGGAAGAAATTTTTGTTTGGGGAGTTTTCTTTCAATTTCAAACATTTTAAAACAATTTAAAGACCATTTCGTTTGTATGTGTATTTATTATTTTGCATTACTTCTCTTTTCAGCTTCTTTTTTCTTTCTCTCTTTCTTCCTTGCGCGGTGCTCAAATCAACCGCAATCGGAAGTATAATTTAAGCAAAACTGTCGTTGGTTACACGCCCTTCTTTACTCATTTATGATACAATTCTTCTCTTTACTACTTTAGTTTGCTAGCGCGCTAATGAACAGGTTTAGGATGTGTTTTTCATCGTTTCATAATTCGCTTTGCTGCCTATCTGTTTCTTAAATGCATACCCGCTTTTTCTGTCTTGTATTTTTTGTGCTTACTCGTTTAGTTTAAAAAATACAGATTTTTCTCACACTTCACGCTGTTTCGTTTCTTCTAAAAGCTACTAGACTCGTCGTGTTCGTTTCCTCTTCTTTACCCTGTTTTCCTTTACATTATCTATCCCCTGATATATTAGAGTGTTGGTTCGATGATTTGATAATGTGTTTAAAATCAGAACCCGCCCGTCACACACTACTTCGTATGAATTAAATTTAAATAAAATAAGCTTTCCTGACTCACATCATCCTTCGAATAGGTGGATGGAGGGAGTGTGTTACGCGTAGTGTTTGTGAGTTCCCTATTTAGCAGTCGGCACATAACGAAATAAATAAGTTGCTTCTCCATTTACACATCTCGCTTTACTAGTTAACACTGTTAGTTTGTTCGATTTTTCCTCTCCATTCTGACTCTTTACGCTTAATTTCCGCATTTCCATTTTCCAAATTTTCTTTTTCCAAAATACAATGCACACACGCACATTTGCAGCTCGAAAGTGAAAAGCCAATCATCTGTTTTCATGTACAAACGTGTTCTCGCTTTTATTTATTTTAAATTTTTGCTCCTCATGCACACCTTCCCTGGCTGGTAACCCTAGTTTTAATATTTAATGTTTAAGCAATTTTTATCCTTCTTAATTCACGCTGCAATGCAAATAATTTTAGTGTTTTCTTTTCTCCTTTTTCTATTGTACAATTTTCTTAACTAAAAACTTATTGTTTTCCTCCTTCTTGTTTGGGTGGGATGTTTTCTCTAGTCAGTTTTTTTTTGTTTTGCGTGTGTGGCCATATATTTTTTTCAATAATTTTAGTAATTCCAATTTCCTTTCCACTTTACTTGCTTTTCTTTTTTTTCGTAATTCTACCACGTTCAACACATCGTATCGAGTACATCTATATATGTTTCGTTTTTCCTTTTTTTCCATTTCATTTCCTTCTCTCTTCCTTCCTCTCTTAAATCGGTTTGGCTTGCGTCTTTGATACTTTTGCGGTATACATGGATGTGTGTGTTGTACAGGTGTGTTTGTGTGTGTGTGTGTGAGTGTGTTAGTGTATGAAACCATTGTTCCTTCCTTTGTTGAATGATTTACATGATTGTGTGTATTTTCAGTACAAGAATTGCTTACCGCTTTCTTACTCTCTTTCTTTCTCTATCTCTCTCTTACTCTCTTTTATCGTTCAAAACTCGCCTTCACCTCTCGTCCTTGTCACCCATATATCGCTTACTAGCTAGTGTTTAAAACTTTTAAGTACTGATTGGTTTCATGCTGACTTGCCGGTTTCCCTGTTCCACACCTTGCCTTACCGTCCTGTTTTTGCACAATTTACAATTATTACACATGTAATAGCCCCTTGTGTTTGTGTCTGTGTGTCTTGTGTTAATAAAAATGCACTTTCTATCTCCTAACTGCTCGCGGAGAATACTATTTACACAGCATCCTTAGATTAAGCGTGACAGAGAGGGAGAGAGAGACTGAGAGCGCTAAAGGGAGCGAAAAGCAAAGGATTTTCAGTGAGTGAGCGAGATAATAAAATGTACATCGGTGCGAAAGAGAGGTAAAACAACGTTACTATCATAACCTACTACGATTCAGTTCAGTCTCCCAATTAGTTGTAGGAAAAAAACGGTACCGTAAGCGACCCATTTCCTCTTCAATGGCGATTAAAAGGATCTATAAAGCGGTATGAACTCACTACACAAGGCACAAGGCTCATTCTTTGTAGAATTAACAATCTATCCTCTATTCGCTCTCTTTCCTTTTCCATCAAAAATGCAAAAGCAAAACGAGTAAACGCACACTCAAAATGCATTCTATACACAAACGCAAACGCTCCCACGTTTACATTGTGCAAAATAATACTTTCTATACTGCGTTCTGTCACTCTCACCTCCTCCTTTATCTATCTTTCTAAATCTCGTTCGTTTTTTGTTTAGTATCGAGTAGGATAAAAATTATAAAACGTGCTTAAAGGAAGTAGGAAGTGGGGGGGGGGGGGAGATAATAAATAATGAGTTTTCTTGTTCGCTTTTATAAAAACAAAAAAAAACTATCTCAATAACGTTATTTACACACTGCTATACTATTTCTACTATTACTACTACTAGCGACACTGAGAGTAGAGGAGAAAATGGGAATGAAATGGGATCTCGAGAAGCGTTTACAACAATATGCGAAAAAATGCACCAAGAAGTGGATAAAAATGGTTTTTTGATTTGATGTGTGAATTGGTTCGTTCGATTGATTGGTAGAGATTGGTCTAGTTTGCTCATTTTTTTCAAGCTGCTGTGACTACTTACTATCAATTACACTATTCTACACACTCGGCATACGACTCGTGTTCGTTGGTGTAAGTACACCCCAGTCTAGAGAGCCGCGGGAACTCGTTAGCTACTAGCACTTCCGGAGCTACTGCTCGCGGAACTGCCTGTACTGCTGCTGCTGGCCGTGGTGTGCATCATCCGTGCCGCCCGGCCCGGTGTCACCAGCTCCACCTTAATGTTGGCTGTTGCCGTAACCTTCGTGTTCTGATGCTCGCCACCGTGATGGTGCGTCTCTACCGTCACCTCCGGCTGCAGCACAATGCTCTGCAGCTCCGGTGCCTGCTGATGATGGTGGTGATGGTAATGATGCGCATGGGGATGGCTGTACATACCCCCAACACCGCTCAAATTCCCATCCCCCATCATACCGCCCCCTCCGAGCGATGTGCCGGACGCAGGACCTACACTAATACCACCGGCCCCACCGCCTAGGATCCCACCCGACGGCTGGGATGACCTATGATGCCCGATCGATGCACCGGTCGTCTTCTCGTGTATCGAAGGAATGGACGAGGCGGAACTCTTCCACGACTGCGGTTCCTCCGTAATGGTCGTCAGCGAAGGTTCGTTGCTTAGGTTCACATTGTTGTGCTTGTGGTGGTGATGCGGTTTGGTGCAGCTGCGCGAACACGACGATCGTTTGTTGTTCAGCACGATCGGCTTACCGCTCGACAGTTTGTTGATGCGTTTCGGTGGCGGTGACGGCGTGGAGATGCGGTTCGCGTACTGCAGTGGGATGATTTCCGCTCCGGGCCCAACCAGGCTGAGCAGGATGGGGAAGAAGAACAGACCGTTGAACGCACCGATCAGGATGGCGGAAAGCAACAGCCAGAAGAAGTGTCGTACAACGAACTCAAAGGAGGAAGTTGACAGCATAAAGATGGCCAGTGCGGACGTTACCACGCCGTGCACGATCGGGGCGAAACAGTGCTCCAGGGCAAGCTTCACCCTCCTATCCCGGTTGCCGATCGATGTGATAAAGCCCTGTTAAGAAATGAAAACAAAAAACCTTTAGAAAACAGGCACTGTTTTATGGAAAAGGTATTAAATACTCACCAGCGACACATGTACGGTGATGCCGACGCCCAAACCAATACTTGCGATCAATATGACCGCGGGTATTGCCGACAGCTTGATGCCGAGCAGGATCATCACACCGAGCAGTTGGATCAGCATCATTACGACGTTAAACACGATCAGCAGGGCGGCCCACACGGAGAGCAACAGCAGCGAGACGAAGACAAACACCGCTAGCAGAGCGCAACCGATCGCTTTAAACAGTCCAGGCCGTAGATTCATGTACTGTTCCCAAAAAATGAATGGAATGCCTAGAAAAACAAAACATAATTCTTTAATGACTTCAAGAAAGAATGACTACGGGGCTACGGGGCACCTACCTGATGGATAGTTGGGCAGACCGCGCGACTCAAACTTGGAGCACAGCTCGCGGATCTGGCTGATCATCGTCTTGATATCGGCCGTATCGCTCAGCCCGTGCAGATAGAACGGCAGCTGGGTGTAGGTCAGTGGAGCGCTCTTCGGAATCTTCAGCTCAAAGTCGGTCGGGGTGTGGAACCATTCGCGTGGCTCTGGTCGTAAGTTACCCTGGAGGAATCGAAAAAATACATTAGAGAAATGTTTCAATGTTCTATTTTTTCCAAAAAGCCATTTGCTTTATTTCTTTCTGAGAATATAAAAAGCGAAAATAGATCCGTAACTCACCTGAGAAGCACCGTAAGCGAGCACATCGTTCCATGCCCAAGCGGAAAGGTAGTTGTAGAAGGCTTCCGGATTGATCACACCCTCCGAGTCTACCAGTCGCACCTGCGTCACCAAGCTCTTGTCGATCGGATTGTCAACGTGTCCGGTTTGCACCAGCAGCTTGTACGCCAGGATCGCATCGTTGCTCGCATTCGCGTACCACCGCTCCTGCGTGATGCGTCCCTCGCGATAGTCCCGATCGAACGCACGCTGCAGATTGAGCAGCCAGTCGCGGAACAGACTCAGCCAAAAGTCGGGCAACCCGCCATTATCGTTCTTTATCACGTGCGAAACGCGCACGAACGCTTCGTGGTATTCGTGCAGGAGCTTCTGATTGTTCGGATACTCAAAATCGCCCTGCGTCACCGCGAACATGCTGTAAAACCCGAACAGCTTGCCCTGCACGCTCAGGAACCGATGCTCGTTGGTGTTTTGCGGCACCAGATCGGTCAACTCAAGCCCGTCTGGTAGCTTCATCGAGGCGAAGAGGGACACGCCGAGTATGCCAGACAGCAGCAACATCCCAAACACCTTCACCGAGCTGCGCGTGATACACGGAGCGTAGTGTTTGATCGCAAACCGGGAAAGCGAGAAGCTAAGGCACGCTTTCGACTGACACTCGATCAGTGAGTCCTCCTCCTGGCGCTGTTCGGCGTTGTTTGGTTGCGGTTGCTGTCCCATCGTTTGCTGCGTTTGCTGCTGTTGCTGCTGGTGGTAGTGGTATCGGTGCCTGTTAAGATCGTGCGTTGTGTTCGGCAGGGCTGGCAGGCAGCAACAAAGGACATCCGCCCGTCCCGATCGTCGACGGCGCAGATCGAGCGATATCATCGCGGGAAAGACCAACAACACGGCGGCAAGATTGAAAACGGTCAGGATAGCACCTTGGAAGCAGAACACACGCAGGGCCGGCACCGGGATGAGTGTGGCCGCGAAGAACGAACCGGCGGTAGACGCTCCGGCAAATAGTACGCTCAAGCCGGCCTTCTTCAACACCTGCCCGGTCTGTTCGCTTGTATCCCGTTCGGCGTACGCGTGCGTCAGCACAAATATGTGATCGACGCCGAGTCCGAGAGCGAGGAAAGGAATCACCTGCGTTGTGGCGGCATTGAAAGCGATCCCGAGTAGCGCACAGAAGCCCAGCCCGGCTGCGGTCGTTACCGTGATCAGCAGTACGCCCGCCACACCAACACCACTCTGCCCATTTATTCCATCCTTCCAGCGCACGAGCGTACAGGCCGTGTAAAGCAGGATGATCGCAATGCCAATCCCAAGACTGATCGGGTTCGGGTTCGAGTGCTTTCCCAGTATATCGTCCAGCGTCGCCGACGAGAACGCGTACACTCCATAGTACGACAGTGGCTTCACCTCCGTCTGCATGATTTTGTTCACCTCGGCGGAAAACTTCTTCTGCCACGCGTTCAGTACTTCGGCCGCCTTCTCCGGGTTCCAGCCAATGTGGTGCACCTTGTAGTGATTGTTCCAGTAATCGTACAGCTCTCGCTCACCCATCAGCTGTATCACCGTTTGCAGTGCTTTGGCCGACTTGAGGTGATGCGTTCGATTTCGCACCGCCCCACCAACGACCAGCTCTTCCGGCCAGTGCATATACTTTGCCGCAAACCCGTAGCATCCGCCCGTCAGGCTCGCACCAATGTCCGGAACCTGGCCCGACTTTTTGTTCGGTGCCGTATCGGGACACTGTTTGTCCTTCGGGTTCAGGCAGGGCTTCTCCGTGTAGCCTGTGCTAATGCCGGCCCGCTTCATGTACTGTTCGAGCGTTTCGAACGGAAATTGGTAGTTCTGTGCCTTGATGTCCTTCAGCAGCGTTTGTGGGTTAAGCGAGGTCCACTGCACCTTGTTCGTTTGACCACTACAAAGAGAAACATAGAGAAAAAATATTAATTTTTACTGATTTGATTACCACAAAGACAGCATTCGGCAAAACACTTACGGTATGTGAACGGGATACTTTGGCCCAAGCAGCTTGCTACCCTCCCAGAAGCAGTCCAGCGGCGTAATGATCGCGCACGGTATGATGTTCTCGAAGATCTGCTCGATAAAGTGTGTATCGAAGCTGGGTATGCTCGGCGAGTAGCACATGTCCTTCAGACTCCACGTAATGTCGTACATGTGTACCGTCACCGAGATCGCTTTCTTCACCACGTCCAGGTGCGTTAGCAACGCGTTCGGGTGCAGTATCGATGCGTCCATATCCTTTGGCGTCTGTATCAGCAGCTGATGCGTGGACGAGTCCATCTCGCCGAGCGATTTTTGCGTGTACGCTAGCTCATGCTCCAGCGAACCACCTTCCTGTATCCAGAGCTGATGGACTTTCGAGTGTACGGTAGCCGATTTCAGACCGACACAGAACGTGCTCAGCACCAGTATCGCCACGAATAACACCTTGCCAGCGTGCTTCTGTATCGAACAGCCGAGGTTGTAGAGATAGGACTGGAACAGGGAGCGCATGTAGACCGAGGACCTTCTCCCCCGTGCTTTACCCTGTTTAGTGGAGAGGAAAAATAAAACAAAAAAGAACAGAATTAATACCTTTGTTATGATTTCAGTATTACTAGCATTGCATTAATTAAGAAAATATCATTCAGAGTGGCATAAAGCTTAAGGTTAAGTTCTCACCGCGATAGCTGTCTAAACAGAAGCCCCGCAACCGCACTTAAGCGCGCCTTGGACAGTGGGGCGCAGGTTAATTGACTTCACCGCACACATGAGCGGGAAGTGTAATTGAGCGTTAAAACTGAACCACCGCACAGGGCGACGATGAGTATGATGATGATGATCACGATCATATGCCACCGAAGTGGTAACCGCAGAAAATCCCCCGACGACCACCGGTAGCCAACCGTCCGAAGAAGAGACACTTTGGACGGTTTCAAGTTGCACTGGACCGTTGTGATTTTGGTTACTGGAGTGTAAAATCATACCACACAGCTGACCACATCAACCTACCCACCTATTCCACGCTTTCCTGAAGGAAGGTACAGTGTCAGGTTTCCCAACAAACAGCAGCTCCTTTCTCCTACACACCTTATAAATCCCCCCCCCTTTAAAATAAAAACCTTCCGTTTGTTTTCTTTCCCCTTTACTACTGTGTGGTAGCAATGGCGAGAGATTAAGCACAGAGGATCAGGAGAACATCATCTTCTTTAGGGTTTTCCTTCCCGGGGGCTTTAGTTTGAAGTCGAAGTTTAAAGTTGCTCAAAGATGGGGAGACCAGAAAAAGGTAAAGAGCGTAGCGTATTGTGTTACAATTTATACGGGAATACGTTGGAGTAGACCACCCAACGATCACGTCTTAATCTGTCCCATAATAAGCGTAACATCTGGAAGGCGTACCGGTGGTTCGATCGCTCTTCAGCTTCCGTAATTATGTTCGCCAAAAAATTCGCTTCTGCACGATTCGCAAACCCTGTCGGTGGCGCGTAATTCGGTTGACAGAATTTGATGGCAGTTGCTGATGTGGCATGCCACGCCATATTGGAAGCGTAGAGTGAACTCCGGCCTTCCATTTGGGCCGGCTTTTGAACCAATTTAAAGAGCTACTACACTACAGGATCATATTTCAGTGAAGGCGCTTTGGAATGTTTGAAAATTTGAGTAGATCACTCGACCTTTCTTGGTTCGCATCTTGTGAAGATGAGAAATACCAATCAACCCGAGTTTCACACGCTCAATTTCCAAATCGAGATGTAGTGTCTTCCACCTTTAAAGGGCGGTCTGGTCACCATTAAAAGTTCCAGCCGCCAACGGACGAACGGAATCCCTTGGAGACTACTTGCCCCAAGTGGCGCGAATGGACGCAATGCGAGAGCATGAGAAACCCCGACAACGGCCTGGGAACATCTTAATTAAAACAAATGTTAACGTCTTAATCTTCCGGCACGGTGTGCGCCTGGCGCGGCCAGGATGTGATTTCTCCACACATGGCGCGGCGCGGTTAGCGATCAATCAAACGGGTTGAAGCTGTTGTAAACACAGATATGGACCCCCCTACTAGCCCATTGACCCTCGGGAATTGGAGGGGAAATGATTCATCCGGGCTGGAATTTCTAACGCACTCTTTCGTCGATGTTTTAGGTGCTGCAGACGAAAGGCGTCCAGATCTTGCTAAATTTGCCCATTCCCAGTGCAGGTAAGGGAGGAAGATTAATCGAACGAACAGAGTGTGGCCAAGTTGTCGCCTTCAAACGCACGACGACGAGAGAAAGCAGAAGTGAATGGAATAGATAAGAGGGAAAACAACTGGGAAGGGAATTCAAAAGTAAGACATCAGTTGTGAGTGTCGTTGCGATCACACGCAAGCGAAAGGCAAGCGCCCAATGAGATGAAGGGAAGGCGCAAAGCCTACGATGATCTAACGCTAGGGATTGGAAAGCACGAAAACTTCAGTGTGATCACTGTGTCTTGCGCCCACTCGGTTTGCTTGGCTGGAGGCTCGTCGCATTTGTGTATGGAACCGATCTCCGGGAACCGATACCGACAAACGGTGCTGGAAGAGATTTGTAGCACAGCGTCTTAAAATCCCAAGAAGAGATGATCCGATATACCAAGGGCTATTGTTAACCTCCTCAAACGTGAGTTGAATGAAGGAGATGATCACGCTCTCCTACCTTGGAATCGGATGTCACCCGTATACGTATTTCCGTTTGGGGGTGCGATACAAATCAAAGATTATATTCTGTTCGGTAACGTCGCCACGTCGAAGGAAAGCGGGTAGGGTCGTTTTCCCTATTCCATTCCCACTACTGAGTGTTGTGCTCAGTGACTCTTTTAATAGAGTCTCTCATTTCAATGATTCACTCTTTGCAATGATTCGCAAACCAAACAAACATTCTTAAACACCATAAAAGCAGTAGAGAAAAAAAACCCTGAAGAGAAATCCCCTCTGAAGAGAAATACTCTGTAAAAAAAAATCACTTGCAGAAAACTGAAACAGTTAATTCACTCATACAGTGTATAGAGTGAGTCACATTAATTAATCAACTCTTTTTCGTCCAACACTAGTTCCCGCTCTGGAGCTCTAACAGTGTCTGAAAGAGTGACACAACACCGCCACCAAGGGACAGGGGGTCTTCCCCTCACTCAAACGCATTCCCCCTGAAGAGGTAGTTATGTAAATGCTGTTTATTTGTGTATGCAAACACATAATTATCCTGTAAGGCTGGAGGAACCATCACCAACAGAGATAGCCGAGGTTTTGAATAGGTTCCGAGCACTTTCCGGCCAGTTGAAAATGGACATTAATTACCAACAATGTATGCATGTATATTATCTGCTCAACAAGCCTCATTAACATTGTCTATTTATGTGCTTGCTGTGTGCACTCTTCCCGCACGAATCGTGGCTGGAGCGCGTTCCCTTAATGGTTAACAGAATAGTCTTCAAAATTTGTCCCTCAACCTCCACAGTTTCTCATGACAGAACTCTACTGAAGCAAGGTTATTGCCTTTCTAAGCGACATCGATTGCAGTGCAAGTCCCATTCCCACACATCAGTGAGAAAGTGAGAGACTTTAGTACTTCGTTTTAGAGGACATGGCCATCACGTGTTGTGTAACAAAAGCTACAAGATCGCAGCCGAAACATCTGCACAACAGCCCCCGTAAATAGTAGAACGCGTCTTTGCTCCTCTTGCGTTGCGGCGCACATTTGAAATCATTGGATAAAACTAACATCCGCTTCTCTTTCCATGCGAGCGGTGCAAGAAAAACAGTGACCGCCCTCCCAAAAACCCTCATCACCCGCACCGTGCTTCCGCTTGGCCAACGACCCGCCCACGGGTGGACTACGTACGCGTAGGGTCATAAATCGTGCAATCGTTACACGATGTTTTACGCTTTCAACGACGTTCCGGATGATTGGATGTGACGACGAGCGGCCTTCTCGTTTCTTCCCCACCGAAACCAACAGAACGCCTTTGATTGCGGCCACTTCACAGACGTTCCACATAAAGCATAAAATGGCATGCATCTTCCTTGCGTTTGCCGCACATCTGTGTTTAATGTGTCTGTGTCGCGAGGAGGAAAACAAAACGGGGAAAGAGAGAAGGTTGGCGAGTGGTTGTCTAGTAGACACTTGTGCATTTACACTTTCTGCACTGCAACGTGGCGCGCGCGCGTCTGTAACCATTTCGTTTGATGTTGGGAGACGCGTTGCTGTTAGGCCTTGACGCTGCTATTTTCCCCGGTCATAAAACACGTCGGGATCGATCGTCGACAACGAGGGAACGGCAGAAGCGGCACCACCACGTAATTGGAGAACCGTTTTTATTTCTTGTTCGTTTCCTTCCTCAGCGTACATAATGACTTCCTTCCTTCCAGGAAGCTAAGCAGAAGGGGCTTAAACGTACTAGCGCAAAAGATGCTTCTTCAATCTCCGGGATCATTGTATTGGCCGTTGTTTTTAATGTGATCTCTTCGCATTCCTCCCTGCATGTGATGGATTCTCTAATTTAACGCTCAAAAGCTTGTCGAATTGCAAAAAAAAATCTTTGGATCTTCTTCGGTGTTTCGCTGTTGCTGCTTCTGCACCATACCTGTTGGGCGTCTGAATGTGAGCGGAGTGTCTATCCTGCTGTGATAATAAATGATCTTTGCAATTTTTGGTGTTGGTTTTAGTGGTTCTTTTGCTAACCGTATCTGTGGAGATCACCATGATCCACGAGGCTCCACTCTAAATAGAGACATTGAAACTGATCTCGTTCTCCCGCTACTCTCGCCACGTTTATAGACCACCACTAAATAGAGTCTTGTGGTTCCGGCCCTCTCTTACCACAGTGCCTCTGATATGCTGCGCTGATCTTTATGCGTGGCCTCTAAGCTCCATCCCATGGAAACGAGATTCCCCTATCCTACACCCAAGTGCCTTCGATAGCAGCGAAATAAAAACCCACCCGAAAGCTGTTCGGCCTCTCGATAATCATGCTCGCTGGTCTTCAATGTTTTTAAGGTCCTCCGGTTCTCCCCAACCGTTTGCCCGATGGTCGCCACCACCGAAGCGCTTACAACTCTTTTATGAGACCCACCGCAGCGGGAGGTCCGATACCTCAGGACCGGGTGAGTGAACTAGTAGAGATAAAGCAACACACAGATCTATCTCTATCTCCCTCTCTATTTCTAGGTGCATATAGACACATACACTTTTTGAGACGACCTTCAGCGGCTAGGATAGCCACACAACGACACGACCACCGGTGTAGCAGAGCGAAAGACGTACAAAACCTTCAAAACTCGGAGACACACCAACCAAGGGCGAGGAGATAACGCTTGTCCGAAACCCATTGGGTACGCATGTTAAACCCATTAAGAGCGTTGCGGCCACCCTAGAGAAGCGAGAGCTCTTTCTCTATCCAATTTACAGCCGAGAGACACATCCGGTGACTCCAGCGATATCTTACAATGTAAAAACCCCTTTCTGGTGGGCTTGGCTTACGAAGATATCGAAAAAATGGGCGATGTCAAATGGTAATGAGCACGCTTGTGTGTGCTTTAACTAAAATAAAAAAAAAGATCGTCCAACAAATAAACATCTTTATCCAGTGCTAGCACACAAGAGAGATGTTGCAGTACTGGGTTTGTGGAAGGCACCAATCTCCGTCACATGGTATTGGTCGTTGGGCTCCGGACTGGAGCTGGGTATTGCTTTATGGTTATTGCTGCACTCTTCCAGATTGCTTTAAGGGACCACACCACATTCCAGAAACCGAGAGACCACCATCGATTGAGCCGGGGCAGACAAACTAATTGTACGGAATTGGAAGAATTCCAACAAATCCGGGATACTTACTAGCAGTAAAGTGGTCCTCTATGTTTCAGGAAATGTTTTCTAGGGCCAACATATCCAGAGAGGTACAATTAAAATCATCCTCCTGCTCGAGGCCGCAACGCAACGATTGCAAGTTTATTGACACACTTTCGCGCGTCCTCGGTGCCTTACAGAACCACTTTTGATTGCACCCCCTGGTTGCAGCTTTCGACCTTGTGGAATGGGTGGTGTACCGAAAATGGAAAGCCCTTACAAAGCTGACCTTTTCGGTGTCCATAAGAAGCGTTTTATGAGTGCAGAAACCTACAGTCAGATCAACAACATCCCTCGTGCTGACATTACGGCAAACAAAACCACCGGGAGGTCGTTTGGATGTCCTCAAACGCCCAGGTGACGAGGGGTTTTAAAGGTCTCCGTCCTTGGAACGAGATTGAGCGTACAAAATCCCATCAGAAATCCGATTATACCTTTCCAGCTTATCCCTGACGGCTTTGGGACAGCATTAAAGCGGAAGCCCGGAGGGCCTTTATTGGCGAACTTACAACAATGCAACCTTGGAAAACAGGATCAGGTAAACAGCAAATGCTGAGAGCTGTTTTAAAACGGAGGACGAATTTTCTAAATTCCACTCTTCAAGGTTTCTTCAAATATTGCTACCGTTGTAAAGTCGGTTTTCAAATTTAAGTCATTCTCCAAAACAAAAAAAGCAACCTTCTACATCTAATTAATGCAATCGCAACAATGCTAAGCGACGCCCTTTAAGTCGCAAAACGCTCAAACCGCAGCATAAAGCGAAACCCACGGCCGAAACAGTTCTGCCCGCTAGCGCACCGCTGCTACACAAATCATCCATCCTCTCGTGCGTTCTCCGGTCTCGTATGTATATAATTTGTATCGTATATCGTTGAAACGGACACGAAAACTACGGAGATACACAGAGCCCGCCAAAACGGTCCGTTTGGATGATTTATTGCAAAATTATTGGAAACCCAAAACCGGCGAGGAAATCCAATCTTCCAAGGCAAGCGAAGCAGCAGCAGCAACACAAACGCTTTGGACTTTCGGTAGGTAAATAATGCAAAAGGTATACCTCCGGCTTTGTCCAAATGAGGACGATCTGATCGCGGCGAGCAGGGACAGAACGCACGCGTTCCCTGTGTGCGCTTAGAATATTAGCCCAGGAATGAGAGGCAATGGTTCAGGTTCTTATGATTTGTTTTCGGGGTTTCTGCTGCGGTTCCACGAAATTCGGTTGCTCAATTAGGAAGCAGATGTGTCCGTGTCTGGGGCCGGGAGGTACGTTAGGCTCTCTTGTTGAGGTTTTCCCGCTTTGTACAACAGACTCCACCGAGCTCCAAGAGGAGATGACGATGGTTTGCCGCATAAAATCGACACATTCCAACCATTCCAAATCGATCGAGAGAAGATGCCTTCAGGTCAACTACGGGCAGCCGTAATAACTTCATCAGGACCGTTCTAACAGCTGTCCGAAATCGTAATGATCTCGAACTTACAATCCCACCGTTCTGTTCCGTAAGACCAGACGCACTAATGAACCCTTTTGCTTGTCCCTGAAATTAAAAGCCACTCAAAACGAAGCTTTTTTCTTCATTAAATTTAGGAAATTCGTTCCATGACCGTTTTGGAATATAAGAAGCAACGCGGAGTAAGCTCCGATCCTCTCCGGTGTCACTAAATTATGCTTTCCGTACTTCTCCTCCTGTCTCTTCGGGTCATAAGCCGGCAGGGAAACATTTTTATGTTAATTGATTAAGCATGTTAATATTTACGATCAACCGAGCTCTCGATTTCATCGTGGGATCGCGCCCACAGGCGCTACGGATACACCCTTTCGGAGATTCCCAACCAAGACGACCAATCTTTTCCTATTTCGCTTTATGCTAAAATCCAGAAAGGTATACGTTCTAGGATCTTGAAGTAAGAAAGCGATCATGACCACCCCTGAGAAAGGAGAGTAGAGGGGAAGACCTCTCAACCTGGAGGATCGCTCTACTCAGATAAGGAATGATGATCGGCTGTGCGGTGAGGGATCTTCTCGACCCCCCCCCCCTTACACGAAACATCTTCATCTAGGCGCGCAAATTCCTTTCGAAAACGTATGCGAGAGATGCGTAACGGATTCTTTTTTCACTCTCTCGCATATACACACACACACACACATGGTGAGAGATACGCACGATATATCGTGTCTTTGCATACCCTCCGAGCATCCCCAAAGATGACGACGACCTCGAGAGTCGTCATCCCCCATCCATCGCCATCTTTTGGAGGGCGTGCGGGCTTAGACACGTCCGCTGGAGGACGGAGCCGGGACAACTTCATCAACCCCACATCAACTCATCTTGGGCAGAGTTGCCCGCAACATCTCTCGGTGGCCTTTTGTGGCGTCGTCGTCATCTTCGCCGGTGGCGCGCGCGCGCACACGGCGTCGTGGTTGTGCGGGAAAGTTGATTTGGTTTGGGAAAATTATAGTGAACCGGTTGTTACGTGCCCTGCCCCGAATTCCCATCCCTTCCAGCTGCTTTTGCTTTGGTCTTTCTTCCTCTCTCGCTTTGATCGTCCCATTGTGTGCCCGCAAGCGTCCAGAGAGCAGGGTGGCATCCACGCAATGGGCGAGGTAAATAAAGACGTCGTCAGGTGTGCCCCTGTCGTCTTTGGGCTTCCCAGATTGCCGCGATCGCAGGGTGGTGGTGATCGCTTCATCTCTTTCAACATGCGTGCCCCGGCGTGTGGCTCTGTCTCGTAGGTCTCGGGGTTTTGTTTTTCCTTTAATACGCTCGTACACATCTTTCTCTCCATCTTTTTCACATCCCGCGCGCTCACGGAATCAATTGGTCGCCGTAGAGGTGATGGCGCACTACGCAAAGGGGCGACGGTGACGACTCCCGGGCGAGAGTTCCAGGAAATTGTGTCAAATTCTAGGAAATTAAGGAAATTTATGCTTCTTACCTAGCAATTAGCCATCCCTACCGGAGTATTTCCCCATTCCAGACAGCACAGAGATTCCCACACAAGTCGGCGTCGACGAGTTACGATCATGATCAACGGAGCAGAAGCAGATCAGTTTCAGCTTGCATACCTTTTATCATGCGGTGCACGTACGGTAAGTGATCTTATCGAATATGACACACAGAGTGCGTACATATATCTTCATCATCATCGTGTAATATTCAAATATTCATCCACACACACAGATTGTACGCTGTTTTCTTGAAAGCTTGTCGCACAGCTTCAAACTCTTCCAATGAATTCGGTTAGCTTTGGTGCCTACAATTTCGCTGGAAACCCGAACCCAACAGGAAGATTCTACTATACCCTGTACCCTTGTACGTTCTACGTAAGTGCAAACAGGGAAAAGGGACACAATCGGCACGTCAATGATGAAGACCTTCAGAAAAAGTTAATGAAGCTGACCGTCACCCTTAAAAGAGAGACCTCTACAGTCCGAAACCCAGAAACGACCTCCCCCGGGGAATAGAGAAACATCATCACGCTCCCAGCATGTTCTGACGAAAAACGGATGACCCAGGGAAACCTTAACCTAACCTTTGCTAAAACTATTTCTAGCGCACTTTTCACCCGACCTTCCCTCGTCTGCCTGACTGCCTGCCGGCCTGTCCCTTTTTCTCGGGAAAACTCTCGCACAGGGACACGGCCAACAAGTTGGGTCAAAGAAGGCACCCGGATTGCCTGTCACTTTGCCACTCTTCTTGGGTGTTATGCACATCACACACACACACAATGTTTGCTTCAAAACGCACATGTTGCATCGTCGAGACCTTCTAAGAAGACCGATGCACATTCAAATACATCCTAGATCCCTAACAAGAACAGAAAGAACGAAAAAACGGAAAAAAAACACTTTGCTCCAAATACTTCCCAGGCAAAAGACAGAAAGCTGCCGCCGCACGGCTCAGTGGTGCAGCAGCATCATCAGCAGCAGCTGTTTCAAAAGCTTCAGATTCGGAAGCCTTCCAAAAACCCCGCCAGCAAACCAAAAAAAAAAAAGAGACCATCGTATCTAGACATCAGGAGATGTCTCGAGTTAATCGGTTTTTTTGCCTTGATGATGTCTGCATTTACCCAGCAACACACGAACGAGATGAAAATGATGTTGTTGATGATCACGATGATGGTTGATGAGGTGGTTTGATGATGTAATCCACCGAAACCACCCAGAGAGGTGCGGTTTAAAAACATAGACATTAGAAGCGGAGCAGCCGAGGAACGCAACGCAACGTACGCCCCGACGACGCCCTAATCGATCCCGGGTTAGTCCCACTCCTCTTGTCCTTTCCCTCAATCAACCCGCCCACGGCGAGATGTCGGTCGAGATGCTGCGGAACTCGGACGTCTAAAAACCGTGCCGCCAATGCCGGGCATCCTCCTCTGATCTTGCCCGATCTTCTCTATCCGTGTTCCTGCCCGCCGATCATCATAACTAATGCGCACACACACACACACCGCAGCGGGACGAACATGGTGGCGAGAAGGCAGGGACGCAACGCGCGCGTTTTCTTCAGTCTTCTCCTCCTTTGGCGCCTTCGGTGCGGAGCCGAGTCGTCGTCGGCCGCCTTTAAATTATGTTCCGATAATTTCTTAATATAATTTTCCCATTCCCAAACCAAACCCCGTGCTTCGAAAACCGTTCCGCAGCAGCCCTCTCTTGCTGCGGCTGCTGCTGATGGTTTCTGAAGTTTTTGCGGTTAGTGTGGGGTCCATCTCCTTGCGCAAGAGACCTCCTTCAACTTTGGCGGGTTGAAAAATGTGCGTGGCCGCTGTGTGTCGGGGTGTTTTTACTTTTTTTTTTGCTTGCCTTGCCTTGCTTGTGCGTGCCTGGAACGACCAGCACAGAGAGCCGGGGCGGACACATCATTCATCCTGGCGTCTCATAATTTTCTGGACCACGGATAATTATGCGCCCCGCGTTTCCAAATTTGGGTTTTGCGGCGATGGCGGCGGCTGGCGGTTGGTTTCCAACAGTTGGGAAATGAGCGGGCAAGACTGAACAAAAAAAACCACCACAGCCAAAAGCGGCCACGTTTCGTTTGCGGTGAGGAAATAAATGTCTCTATTAGGTGTGTTCTTTTCCGCCGTCGCCTGGCTTGAGGGAATTAAGGGAAACGATTAGGTTGCACGAGGGGAAGAAATTACCTGTAACATGTGAGTGGTCTTCAAGCATGTGTTGCTTGGAAGGCGAAACGGTGCCTCGGAATGTATTCAATTATCTTTACTGGGTAGACTCTCCCGTTCGTGGTAATGGAGCACTTTAGGGTTGGAATTAGGGAAGGGTCTAAATTGCAATAATATTTGTACAAAAATTTGGATACCAATTAGCGATGTTTCTAGATGCCAATTCCAATTAAGCTTACGCGAGATGCTCACAACGCAGGACTCTGTTTTTTTTTCTAATAATCAGAATGCGGAAGTTTATTTATGTCAACGTGGCGGCATGTTTAATTTAGTGATGGACATTTCGTTCAGCGCCAGCTAAGTTGGTTCCGTACCGTTCAATGGAACGATCAAGCCAAGATTGGAAGAATTTTTCACAAAAAATGTGTGGAAACGGATATTCATAAATTCTTCCGTATAAGTATACCGTGTTGAAGAAATAAACAAGAAGGCAAAGTTTTCATTAGATCACAGATAATGATCCGCCACCTCCAATAGCTCTTTTTTCTTAATTCTACTTATCCAATATTCATCTTCAACACAAAATATTATTGTTTGCCATAAATAAAAACGATTTAAGCTTATACATTTCTTAAAACATGTAAGTCGCTAACTCGATACTCGCCGTCTAAGACCTTCTTTTTAACGCCCCGTCGAACAGGTTCATCCCATTCCCCAAAAAAAGAGCAATTCTTCCCATCACTAGTTGACTTCCACCCTGCTAATAATGACCAGCTGTTGAGGCCAGTGGGCGGAAATGAAAATTCATTCATCACACCAATTTACTCTCCGAGCGCGGATGCAGCAGCGCAACCCTGACTGCAAGTGGGTGGACGGACATCGGGCGTCATGAGCGTGTTCGCTCGGCCCCAAGAAGAATTCAATGTTTATAAAATAAACGAGATCACCTTGTTTCGACAGATCGTTCCTGCCAACGCAGAGCAGAAGCAGAGCGTACGGTGATGTCGCTCACAATTCGGAAGTGCTTGTGAGGGTTTATATTCCACCTTTCAGAAGCGGACATGTGTCTGAAAAAGGGACCTGAATGTCTATCAACGGATGGAACAGATGATGATCTTCAGCAGCTCGTCAGCAGAAAGCCAAACAATAAATAAGGTTTAACATATTTAAAAAAAAAGATCGTTTCCTGCTTTTCACTTTTCGTTCGTGCGTATAAATAGAGAGTGTGTTCGCGGTCTGCTTTCCCCCCTCTGGCGAGCTAGTAACACAGAAAAAAAAACTAATGAATGTGTCATCGAGATTGATGAAGGATCTCGAATTTCTGGTGGTAGACTAAGGCAAAGGAAGTGAGACTTTCCGTGATGAAATCGATAGCGGCTTAAGAAGCGTGCATCCGATCTTTCCTTCCTGTGCGTTCGTCCTAGCCGAGGCGCGGAGTAGAAATGCCGCCTCAGCGCCTTCTAATGCACTTTTGCACGTGGTACATCGGCGCGACCCGAGAGGAACGGGGCAGTGTTAATTTCATGCGGGCATACTCTGCCGTTGCCCCACTTCCTTCACAAAACGTGCACGCTCCTCCGGTGGTGTGTCCGTTGGTAATTATGCTGCGGTGGAATAGGATGCAATCTTCTTATGCTGCGCGTTTTCGAACCCATCATGGAACCCGGATTTCGGGGTGCACGGGTTGTGCCTGTGTACCAGCCGCACAGTGGTCTGCAAGGAACATTTACCGGGATAAAACTGGCAAGCTGCGCTATGATTTAAATAATGGTTTGAACATAAACTATTGAAGGTAAAGGTTTGAATTTAAAAATGGTATTTTTTCTTGGTGTGTAGCATATATTTTTGTTGAAAAGGCTACTCAAAACAAAATATTGTAAAGTATATTTATTACACAATTATGCTTGAGGAAATTAAAATTTTTTTAGCAAAACATATTTGTGCTATTTTTTTATTTGTATACGATTTACTTCTACAAAATTTATAAATATAAAAATGAATCGCAAAGCAGAATTGTCTCATTTTGATCTTTGAGTGTTAGGCAAAAATTGTTGTTTGACGAAAAATCAAATTAAATTTTTGAAATTTCATCCCAACAAATGACCACTGTGCAGTGGTTTTCTTCATTAAGAGATGAGCATGCGATTTGTTACAAAGTAGCGCTACGAGGCAAGATGCTGCCTGCCCACCAGGGAGAAAGAGGCTTCGGAGGGAGCAGAAAAAAAAACGATCCCCACGTCAGTCAAACATTCCCTGTCCGCGCGATTTGCCCTTACGAAACGCTGCTGGTGCGGCAACAGAGATAACGAGCAAGAGAAGCAAGAACCCGTTAAAAAGGGTTTGGCGAACCTGGGAAGGGACCAACCAGCACGTCGGACGGTTTCCGTTGGGTGGGCGCATTTAGAACATTCCGCTCAGCCCCATTCCCTGTCGCCTTCGGCAGATGGGGAAGCGAGCGAAATAAATATAAAACGGTATCCCAGCAATGATAAAAAAAAACCGAACCAATCTATCCGGAGGATCGCGTGCATGTGTGGGCTGCCAAACAAAACATGCGCCACACGACAATGTTAGCTTATATTCCACCACCACAACCACCACCACAACCACCACCACCGGTCCCCCCCAGGGTAAGAGTGTGGGATTAAGTTATTTTTTTGGGATCATTTTTCTTTTCTCTCGTTTTGGACAAGATTTATTGTCTCCCGCTTCCCTCCCCCGTACCCCCCTAACAGCAAAAGCCCTCACCCGGTTTAGGTGTCCGCCGCCATCACTCTGAATGCCGACTGAGCTGACTTACTTCAATTTATTTTCCCGTCCCGGTCCGGTTGCTGTGGTTTCGCTCCGAGCCAAATCGGTCGTGGGATTAGAAAATTGGAATAAACATTTTATTAGATCAAAAGCTCGCACACGGAAACCCACCCCGTTGGTTTGAGTAAAACACGGTCACCAAATACAATGTATTGTGTGTCGATCTTAAAGCCCAAAAGGACACCAAACTAAGAGCCAAACAGACGCGGGGGCCTGGGCGGGGGAGGGGGGTTGGAGGCAGCAAAACCATACTTTACGGTCACCACCCATGAACCCGATCGATCTTCCGCGATCGGATGACAGCGGCAAATGTGTGTATGTGTGGCTGCCATAAATTGGGTGAAACAGATGATGCGGGAGGGTGGAGAGAAGAGAAGGAAAGGGGTGGACAAAACACGAACGACGCAACGCACGATCGGGTTGATGGCGGTAGTATAAGGTTTCCCCCGCACCGTCAGCCACGAAAAAGAACATCGATGCTCACCCATTTCGGCCCACACCTTTTTTTTTGTTCGTTCGTTCGTTTGGATTATCCCCGGGAAGCACAAGGGAAAGAATTTTCCATTTCCAATTTCCGGTAGAGTGTGTGGTGACCCCACGCACGCAAAACCCCTTTTCCTTCGGGCCGGGCGAAGGCTTCTTCGCTTGGTCCGCAACCCATAAATTATGACACATTTAATCTTTTACCCATCGGTGAGCAGTTATTTATTGGGCTGTTGGACACATTACGGGGCTGTGGCGGTCACCAACGAGTTTGGAAGGTAAGTGCACACAGATAAGCACGGGAAAGGGGGACAATCTTTTTTCTGTTTCCGTACTTGATTACGATCCCCTTTCACAGGGGGGGGGGGGAAGGCAGCATTTTCCAATCGGAACTAGCCGGCGGAATAATTTATGGTCAAGATAGACAGATTAGATGAGTTGCGTATGCTTAAACTCTGAGTTGTAATTGTAAAGATATTTTAAACTTTATTGCTGTCTGCTTAAAACATTCATTTGAACTTCTAGGTCTGTTATTTAATTAAATTAAATGTAAACATCATATTCATAGTATTTAAGTCACTTGTTCTCTAAAATAATTTCAATTTAGGTCATCAAAGTATAGTTCAATGGAAAGGATGAATCAATACTGCCTTTCGTCAACATGATTTTAAACTTGTAGCAAGCCGCACGCACTGTATAAGCATATAGTGCTTGCAGGCAACAATCAAACTAATACCTAAAACTAAAGCTTTCAATAAAGTAACGTATTTTGAGGTTTTATTCCACTACTCGTAACTACTTCAATGTCCCGATTTGCAATTGAAACGGCTCTTTGGTCGTTAGTTTAACAATTAGAAAACACGTTAGTGAGTTTTGAAATTTGGTTTCAAGGTATGATTAAAACCAGCTATAAAAGTCAGTTATAAGATTTAGTCAACTATAAAATGTTCAAGATATTTTATAGCAGTTACTAAGAAGCTAGAAATCCAGATTATTACAGTGCTCTTAAAATTAGGGTAAAGTCAAGCTCCTGGAAGAAGATGTGAAGCAAGAGCAGCAGCCTTACATTTTATTAATTTCAATTCTTTCTCATATTCAACTGAATGGATGAGAATGCAATGAACGGGATGAGCTGTAGTAATTTATGGTAGGTGCACAAGATGCTCTATTTTTATAGGAAACTAAATTTTTTCGCGAAGTTGTTTTGATTGATTTTGATTGATTTCGATTGTTTCGAAATTTTGATTGACTTCGATTGAATTAAAATGTAAAACTAATGTTTAAGTGATTTCAACCAGTAAGCGACTTCTAATTAACTTACTCCAACACTACCACTATACCCATTTTTGTCACCTTTTCTAGGCGCCAGACAGGCGTGGTGAGACACTCACATGCCATTCGTGCTTCCTAGACGATCGCAAATAGTGCAATAAATTCGTAATAAACGATCGTCCCACTGTGCAAACGTACTTCGAGAGCATCCAAGAACGACCCCCAGACAATACGCAGCTTCCAGACGATATTTATTTTGCCTACCACCCCCGTTGCCCTGCACTCCTCAGCCGCTCCTCTTGCGTCCTTTTAAAGCTGTAATCTTCCGTTCCACATTTCGGTTCGTCAGCGTGTGTGACAGCTGTGCGGGATGTGAACACGCAAAGAGCAACAAACGAGTGGCCACGCGATTCCTGGTGAACGTTCGCGAGGTCCCCCACATGAAGATCTTGTGCAGCCGCACTGCGGGAGTGCAAATAAATGCCAATCGGGCGAGATTGCGGTCTGTCAACACGGTGCGGACGCCGATGAAGCTGTTGATGATGATGATGATGGTCGCTTATTAAAGGCACTACCACTCGGCGGAACACACAAACCGCACACCGTTCCGCTTCTAAAGTAAACTGACTCACTTGGACCATCTTCAAAAGGTCGCTTCTTGCCTTGTCTCTTCGCACAGGATTTGTTTTTTTGAAACTTTAACGCATGCAAAATATATGCAAATCTTAAGCGCCAGGTCTGCCCTTCACTGCTTCACCGCTTTCCCCGTAAACTTCCGCGTTTTGTCCCCAGTATACTCAATCTCTGTTTGGGAATGTCATTACAGTTTGCTTTTACTTTTCCGCATGTATGTTTTTCGGTCATCTTTCTCACTCTCGTTTTGTCTCTTTAACCCCCAACTCCTACTGACACACACCTTCGCGCGAAGCGGGAGTCAAGCGCTACTTTCGCAACACTGTCTCAGGCGCGCGCGCTCTGTCACAGACTTATAATTTATGAATCGCTAATGAGTGCGCTTTTTGACGCGGCCAGCTAGCGACATGCGCCGACTTGATGATCGAATTGCTGCGAGATCACAGGGGAGGGAAAAGTGGGGGACCTGAATGCGGCGTGTTTATCGTGTGGGAAGCACAAATTCCATGTCACGACTCGGCGTCGACGACACGTACCAATATCTACCCTTCCTCAGGTTTTTTTCGGGGTTTTTTGATTTGATGCGACAGCAATTGATGAAGATGACATTTCGAGCAGACCGATTCGTGCAACCCGGAGGTTACGTGATCGAACGGCAAGCGGTTCCAATATTCCAATCAAACAAAAGCACAGCAAGAAGTCGCGAGATCGACCTTAATGAACGTGCAAGCCATGTGACAGAGAGGAAGCTCCTCTCTCTCTCTCTCTCTCTCTCTCTCTCTCTCTCTCTCTCTCTCTGTTTGTGGTAGGGTCTGGACCCCATCATTACACAGCGCTCGGGGAAGTCTTTCACAACTGCTGATTGAGCTGTCACTCTGTGGATCGAGTGTGACGAACCCTCCTCCTCTCTCCCTCAATGACAGAGGGGAAAAGCGCACAAAACGGCACAGCCGTTTGAAAGCGGGCGAAATTGTAAACGCGCACACAAAGCAAAACGCCTCTGCGGAATGAAAAACAGAACTCATTTTATTTTTCCCAGCCTTGCTCCAGCTTCCCTCCCGCCAGGAAGCACAGAAGCAAGGAAAAAGAAAACCAATCAAAAAAAGCCTCCCCTCTACCAGGGCCAGGGCTGGCTGGACTTGAGTTGACCACACACACCCTGGCGTTTGTTTGCGGTTCGAGTTGCTCTCACGGTTGCACAGTGCCGTTCGGTTAGTCGCCCG
>KB670547.1:0-45683 GCA_000349105.1 Anopheles epiroticus
GACCCTATCGATAGTTAAAAAATTGTGGGTAGAATAATCTTAAGATAGTTTAAATTATCACGGAGATCGACACTATTGGGGACAGAGCTGTATGTAAATAACCCAAAATCAAAAATCATTATTCTAGATAGTTGGTTGACTAAAATCAATATGGTGCTTTTTAAAACTTTGTTATAAAACATATGGAAAAATACGTTCAGCACATACAACATATGTTTTACTAATTGAATATTTTTTCAAGATCAGGATAGTAAGTTCCAGTGAGAGTAATTTCGGCGGAGGCCTAAACAAGAAGAATTTGTAATAGAATGTATTGAATTGTAATAGAATGTAGTAAAAATCCCAAAAAAATCCCATCGCATTCTTCACACCTAAAGTTTTTTTAATATGATTTATTATTATAATTTATCACTATAAAACGAACTGCAATATTTACTTATTTTTATTTTAAAAAATACATAAAACTAAATTCTTCACTTATGAATCGATTATTAAAATAAAAGAGTAAAAGATTGTGATATAAAATGACATTCAATATGATTTCATTAAAAACCATTACCAACACTCTAAAATTATAGAAAAAATTCTAGTTACTACTGTCAGTGTTGATTTAAATAAACCTTGAAATCACTCATGTTTTAAGCTCCAAAAGGCTTATTTGCGAGCTTCACAACATAACACAAAAAGATACTTAAAACAATCGTTTAATTTGCAAATTTTAATTCAACAAGCTAAAACCTGTCCTTATGGTAATATTTTCATCATTTTTACAATGATTTCGATAACTCATTTTAGAATATCTTTTGTACTTAACGTGCTATCTCATCGATTGTTCATTTAAGTTTTTGAAACTACACTATAAGACATTAGTTTACTTATGCTTGTTTGCATTCGCAGTAAAAAAGCGTTAAACATGTTATTTCTATATTTAAAAAAAAAATCTTATCAAAAAATTTAAAATAATATTAAGATTAATTAAATGTTTATAAGATTTTAAGAATTTTCTAATAAATTTAAATGAAACATAATTATTCAAATGTAAAAACTACAACTTATTTAGTATCTACCTAATAATCCCCTTCCGATGTAGCTCATTTGTTGCAACAAATGTAACAAACCATCATTTCTCTAATGAATCTCTTATTGCACGATGTTCTTACCCGTTTCCCACCTGGACGCAACCCATCGTTTACTGCATTTTGATACGAAAACAATAATTGCCGCAATAGTTTGTGCCGAGATCAGCTCATCAAACATCTACGCTCCCGCCGGTATGAAAGGCACCGATAGCAAATAGCAGTAATCAAAAGCTAGCTGGCTCCCTTGCGTTCTTCCCCATTTTCATGGTCAACTGGCGAATCTGCAATCGACCGTGTAAGCTCCCCCATATTCCTGCCACTAGCAGCGAGTGCGCGCGTTTACCGTTTACTCTGGAGTTTATTTACTTTTCTCCTCCATACGTTCAAATTTAATTAAATTTTTCCTGCCCGATTCTTAGTGCGAAAGTAGGTGAGAACAACATGGAACCAATAGCATCCCCTCGCCCCCGGTGGGCAGAAACAACAAATCCAACGAAAACAAAAACACCCATACGGGGGATGGGAGTAAGAGCTTTACACTGGTGTGGCTCGCACGAATGTGTTGCTGCCACACGCGGAAACCGCTTCTAGCTAGACTTAGAAAACCAATCGAACACTTGAACGAAAGGCAAAACGGCTCGTGGAAATAGCACGGATGCGCTGCGGCACCTTTCCAGCGGCAGGTGTAAGATGGTACGTCCCCATCGGAAAAGGCCCGATCGAAACGGATCAAGTATGGACCGCAATTGCCAATTACGAAATAGGGGTAACGTGGTGATTTTGGCGTGATCTTACACGTGTATAGAGATAGTAGTTTTTTTTTTTGCGCTGTACACGGAACGGAACCGGCACTATCAACCGTTTGCGGGAAATTTCAGACAGATCATCTCACATCATCGCCCGGATCTGGGATCGGTTCTCAAACAGCCACTCGACGCAGAAGATCTGCAACCGATCGCGGGAAGCGTTGATGATGCTTCGGATTAAGTTTTTTTAAGCCGAAAATCCCCATGCTCAGGAAATAGTTGCACGCACTATCAAAAATTTGCCACGCCATCCGATTGGGATAGCGTGTGGTTTACCGTTTGAAAATATATTAACACAATCATAGCATGGCTGCTGTACGGGGTCTTCAAACTTACGTGAAAGCGTGAATGATTTTCAACTGGTTTGCTCAATTACGATGAATTTCAGCATGATAAATATTTGGAAATCTCGTGTGAAATCTAAAATCATACATTTTTGCGATAAAAGAAAGGCTTTAGGATTTTTTAAAAATACTTCTAGATTTCAGGGTATAGATTTCTATACAAGAATAGATAGATTTTTATACAAGAAGTATAAATAAACATCTCAATAATTCTGTAATAAATTATCGTCGTGCTCAAGCTGTTTACCATGATGACCATAAGTATTGAAGAACTAATTCATCACGGATCTAAGTTAAAAAAAAAACATCTACAAAAAAATACACAGGTACATGCTTGCATATTTAAAAAAATAATAATCTTAACTACAACTATATCAAATTGAAAGTAGCAGCATCGACAGCTTGGTATTCTACCGCTCAAACAGGCAATTCACCTCAAAGCATCTGTCATGACAAACGAAGTAGTAATTTTACAGTTCTTTAATGGATCCTTTATTTTAGAAGAAGAAGAAGATTCGCATTTGACTAAAAGCTGGTACAACGACGATATTTATGTTCTGGTTGGCTTGGTTCAAAGAATTCAAATGGTCGCAGGAGATGTTCTGCGTAAGTCAATAAAAAAGTAGCCACATGTATGAGTACCTCAAGAGGTATCAAGAGAGAAAAGGCCAATATTTTTAAATACTATTTTTTGTTCTATGTAATATAATAAAATAAAAAGCTGATGTATGATCAAAGTTAGAGTATCCGATGGAAAAATAGCAACTCCTCGATTCCTTCAAATCACAGTGGACAGCATCCATATTTATCATTATCCCATTTGGACCTTCTTTAGGTAACCATATTGCTAACTAAAGTCAGCTTTGACCAATAACGGTTATTGCGCCAACCATGGTGTAGAAGATGCAGTTCAAATTCTAAACCAGGCTGTAGAAAATGCAAATTCAAATTCAGCCTCACGGCTTTTTCATCACGATTCAAATAAACATGGCTTTATCAACGACTTTAGTTTTGCTTTCCATTAAAATTTAACGTTTGAAATAATTTAACACATGTTTAAAGGTGTATTTCAGGGCCGGCTCGGTGGTCCAGTGGTAACGGCGTAGGGCTGTCAAAAAGGCCCGTCGCCGGTTCGAATCTCATTCGGACTACTACCGCCCCCCATACGCAGGATAGGCTATTCTGCTATGGGTACACTTAGTCACAACCCTCCATACGCAGGATTTACAATCTTGATATGGACGGGTACACTTAGTCACACAATACGGCCTGGCCGTCACTACAGAATAAAAAAAAGGTGTATGTCACAAATTTTATAAAATGGATGTACATGCGAGAAAAAGGAATATTGACAAGTATTACCAAATTTTTCTCTCAAGGATCACATTACTTCTTCTTGGTTGGCACAACAACCACTGTAGGGCCAATACCTAACCAGAGCACCAATGTGCTTTGGCCAATGTGCTATCTGATTTCTGTTCTGTTTCTGTTCTATGTGGCGGGCAGCGGTCCAAATGGGATTCGATGCAAACGTTGGGCCTGATCTTATGACTCAGGCCTACGCCGCTACCCAGGAGACCGCATTACAATAGACATTAAATTTGTCAAGACAGCAATACGACTTGGCCGTTACTACTGAATTAAAAAAATATAACAAGAGAATTATACAATATTATTCACAGAACAGGTTGCCCTACCAAAAACAGCATAACAAACAGGAATTAAAAATGTCTGGGCTTGTGCAGTTATGTCAGGTCATCAGGTCATGTCAGGTCAGATCAGGCTTACAAAATAATTCGGTACGAAAACAAAAGTTAAATAAAGGTAAAAAAAAGGTAAAAGGTAAAAAATAAAGGTCAAAAGGTAACAAATAAAAAAATGAGGTATCCATGTTCAACAAATGTATTTAAAAATACAGGTATTCCCCGATATACGCTATCAATGCGGACTGGAGGTCAATAGCGTATCTCGAATATTCGCGTATATCGAATTCTTGGTAACGTTATGTTATATGTTTATGTTTATATATTATGTTTTATTGTTATGTTTTATTGCTTAAAATTGTTGCTACTGTTAGATTGATACACGTTACGACAGGCTTTAAAGAAAATAACTTTGAATTGCTTTGTATTTCAAGTTGTGTTGTGTCATGAAATGTCAGTTTCAAAAAATCGCGTATAGCGAAATCGCGTATATCGAGTATGGCGTATATCGGGGAATACCAGTATATAATTTTATAATTTTAAACACATTTCCCTGGAGCAAACATGCTAGCGACGCTATTAATATCGCAATTCACTGATAATCAGATATGTTTCCAATACAAAATGTTCCGTAAAACAGGGAAATACCAGAGCAATGTTCCGCACTTGCCATTCCACCACATTGCTACACGCGACTACTTGTCAGCTAGAACCGCACCAGAACTCCACTTTCCCGGTCCATTTGGAACGCAAACCCAATGATTGCAATTACAGCGGCAATCCGGCTCCACTATCTGCTTCAAAGAATAGCGCACACCTGCCAGCACACATCGGTCCGCATTCTTACCCCGATTTTCCCAGAACGTTTTTCCGATTGCCTTGGTGCCCGCCACCCGTACGGAAGTGATCCAGAAAATTTTTAATTTTCCACCATCGAATGTGCAATGGATGATGAAACCACATCGGAAGCACTGTGGCGTTCTTCACCTCGCTCGTTTCATACGCCCAACGTCATTCAAACATCCAGCTAGCCAACTGTAACCGATCGGGACCGAGTCCGCTACACAGGAATATGGGGGGGGGGGGGCAGGGGCCCGATTCTTCCCGATCGAATTTAGATAAAATTTTGAAGAAGCCACACTCCGCTAGAACTGTAACGCGCAATGTACAGTTCGGTTGCTATTAGGCGGTGCTAGTTATGCGAGCGTGAAACTACGGTGGACCTGAGCGCCCAGTGCATCCGCCCATTTCATTCCCGTATTGCACGGCGGTGGTAATTGTGTTTTGAAAGTGTTTTGTCCATCCGCGGTCCATTGCCAGGTTCCACATTGACAGGGAAGCGGATGGCGATGCATGACGCTTCCGCAGGCACGGGGAGAATGGTAACGCCAGCCGAACGGGCAACCCGTGCCGTTAGCTGCACTCAAAAACACAGGACCACCTGCTTGCAACCGACCATGCTGCTCCCTTTAGGGCCGCGCTTCGCGCATAGACATCGATGAAGGAGAAAAATGCCAATCACGATTTCGAAACAATTTGTGTTATTGTTTTGCCACGGAAAGTGTGAAAAGGGAGAGGGGGGAGGGGGGAGGGGGGGAAACAGACTTTACTCGTAACCCAAATTGTGTGTTGCGTTCGGAAGGGAGGATTTCCCTATTTTACCTGTAGCGTAAATCGCTTTGTTAGAAAGGTATGAGGTAAAGTGGATCTTTTTAACGATTTTAATTCATATAACATTCCTACACTTTGCAGCTCAACATTGCTCATCAAGCTATTGCATCTAACTCATGGTGCACAACTCGATGGTGATGTATAGATTTTTCTAAGGTCAGCCTTTCGACAGCATTTCTCACAATTGTTTCACTCGTCAAACTTTGTTGCTAAAGCATACAATTTCGTCTGATACGCCTCAAGGGTTTTACTTTTATTTCGACACAGTGCATATTTTGTTTTACTCAATGACTTCATTTCGAGCTGTAAGCCATACAAATGGTCTCATGTGGTAACCTATAAAGCAATGTGTATAAAACTAAACAATAAAAATTATTATCAATAAACCTATTTAACACCTATCGAAAAGATCTGCTTTTTTAATTGGTTGCTTTTGACACAAAAAATTGCGCAATTTGAGTGACTTCTTCGGAAGAAGAACTATTTTATTTATTTTTATTAATTAAATTTAATTGCCTTTAAGAACTTTACTTATTTTTTTTAAAAAGTTGTAGCTCTACGATCACTTATCAACCAGTACAAACCTCTTAAACGACTATAAAAGTATGAAAACAAAAATGTCACTGAAGTACTAATTGTAATGCGTTGCTTTTATTAAATTTCAACCTTGCATAGCATCTAGCTTATTCGATGTGTTTGTTTGATAAAGTTAACCCGTCGTTCTTAGTTGGTTTACACGGACAATCTAAAAGATTTTGAAATATAAAATTAACTTTGACATGAAAAAATAATAGGAAACACGCATATAAATTCCTCCATTGAGCTAAACGTAAACGTTCTCTGTATGAAGCCTGAGTGATATTAAAATCGAACAAAATAACGCTCAAGATAAAAGTGCGAAACGTAACATTCCAAGCTGCTGACTCAAAACTGCTTACTTATCGGGCGCTACAACCGCTTAGTGGTCCAAGCATGATGCAAAACATTCCAAAACCGCTCACGGTCTCCCGCCGTCGTCTGCCAATCCGTTATCCCGGCCAGCCTAAATCTGCTATCGCAGATTAGGAAACCCTCAGAGTTTCCAGGGCGACACTTTGGTTCTTCACATTTTTTTTAAATACAGTAGAACGTCGATTGGGGCGGCTCGGTGGTCTCATGGGTAACGGCGTAGACCTGTTTCCATACGATCAGGCCCGATGTTGCATCGAATCCCATTCGGACATCGCTACCGCCTCTCATATGTAGGATTGACTATTCTGCTTACGGTTACACTTAATCACAACCCCCATACGCAGGATTTAACAATCTTGATATGGATAGGTACACTACTCAGTCACAGAAAGAGCCAAAACACATTAGTGCTATGGTAAGGCCTTGACCCTACTGGGTTGTTGTGCCACCCAAGAAGGAGAAGAACGTTGATGATCCGAGGACTGATTAACCGGAGGGCGGATTATCCGTGACCCAACAATTTGACGGTTCCAGAAAAAAAGTGCCCATTACCTATCCAGCGAAATTCTTATCCAGTTGAATCAAGTTAAGACAAAAACCACGCCTTAGTGTTAAGGCAAATAAATCGATATTTTAAGTACATTTAAGGTTCGATAAGTGATTTATAACCCCTGACCCATGACCACCCCGGAACGACGTTCCACTGTAGATAACATAAGTAATTGTTTTTTTATTCGGTAGAAACGGCCAGGCCGTATTGCTTTCATCGCTTGATGTTTTATTTAAAAAAGAGGAGTTAGTACATATTTCAACTAGGCAGACGAGGAAAAAGATTTGCTTACTTACCCTAAATACAAGCATTATGAAATAACATGTGATGCTTAAGAAACTCAATATAAGAAATCGGCTCGGGACAACTCAATTTTGTAAATAGTTTTTTTTTATGCGCAAATAAGTCAGACCATGTTTCTTAAATATTTGTATTAAATTATTCAAACATATTAATATTAACAATGGTGATGGGATTTGGATTCTCGTGGTGAAGTTTCTCAGCATTTCTGCAGTTCTTCATTAGATAGAGTTTCGTATGCCCCTTCATAAAGGTCTCTCCAACATAGATGTGTGTTATCTTGTGTAAAGTCTACCTATTCGAGGTTCCTTCCATATAATATGCACAAATATCTAGAATTCTCTGTACTAGTTTTGAAGAACGCTAAAAAAGTGGTTTTGTACCAATGTACGAGCATCTTTAGAACATAACTGCGTTGATTGATGTCATCTTCAATGTAAATTAATATATTTTTTACAAGACTTCTGACATGACAGAATGAGAATCTGATATAAAATTTAAATTATATCTCTTTCTTGGACATGGGGCGTTGGTGAATCGACGCATTCCATCTAATGTATCGTTAGCTTGATATTGTCCTGGATTTCAGTTTCATCATAACTTGTCCATCTTTTTGTTCATAGTGTTCTTTAATTCCATATTTTATTTATATTGCTAAGACAGCTCTTATGTGTGCTGCTTTCCTAAATTTGTTATTTGCTATTCGATTTAATGCTAAAACTCCGTTTTTACCGCCAAATGTGTTACATATTGGTAATGCTTTTACTCCAGTTTACTTCCCGCTGCGCAATGAAATCGAATTCACACCCGCTCCCCATGCTAATCAGGTCAACCGACACACGGCCGAAATTCTCGTCAAATTATGCTAACGCACCGCAGAAACCAGATTTCGCGTAATCTTGCACACTCTCTCTCTCTCTCTCTCTCTTCGTCGAACGCTTCTCACGTCTTCGTGCCTGCCATACGGACACATTCCATTCCAGCATTATTTTCCCGCGCGAAAAGCCGGTCCCACCAAAAACACATTTAATCCAGCACCACGTTTTTCCATACGCTCTCCCCTGTACTGTTTGGTCCGCAACGAACCAACTGCACCAAACTGATGCGAAACGGTTAATCGCTCGCACCTGTAATGAGCGCGCGAACACGGGTGGGAAAAACGATGAACGAATTGGGCTGCTTTGCCACGGCTTTGGCCGTAAGGGCTTTCCCCCACAAGCTAGAACAGCACGTACCGTTTCCGATGTTGTTTGTTTTTTGCTTCTCGAGAATGCGAAGATTTGCCTAAACGATGAAGATCAAGATCGATCGGCATTAATAATCCCTATCATGCCAAACGGATTTCCACCCACGGTTAATGAGGGCGATAATTTATGCTATTTTCCTCGCACCATCGCACTTCGGTCCCCCCCCGGGCAGCTCTGTTGCTACCACTGGCGGCCAGACTGTGGCCCTTTTGCACCGCCGATTGATACGCTCCAAATCTGATCTGAGGCGTTCGGATTATGGTGCCGGTGTCGCTTATGTTGCGCGCTCATAAAGGTGGACAGGTGGTAGAGCCAATGAACCGTGAAAAAGGGTGTGCAGAGGGAATACAACTGCGTGCTTATGTGTCAGATAATTATAAGCTTGTTTCCATCAACGTGACTCCGCATAGTCAAATAATTGATTTGTTAACACATATTTAAATATTTGCTGTAACTTTTTCTTTTTAAACGTTTCATAGTAAGCAATATGGCCTGGCTGTTACTACCGAAATTATAAATCAAATGTATAATTATTTGCTTGATATCATCTATAATTTTGAATAAAACATTAATAAAATCCTTTTTTTGGCAATAGAAGGCATTCATTTTGAAGTAAATATTAATTACCTTCGTCGAAGTGCTCAATTTCTGTTACGCTAAATGTTTTAAGCTAAAATAAATAAAACACTCAACTCTAAGAGCTTGTGTTCTGATTTTATTTAATTAAAAAAAAAACAAATTGACTTGATTTTAAAATGATTAATTTTTTTGTATACATCCTTTCACACCTTTTTTGCTATCAATCTTTTATCTAAAATATATATTTTAACTACCAAAATGTGGAATAAGGTGTGTTGCATATCAGCATCATTCTTGGATTTTTAAATTACAGAATTTTCTAAAGCTGAAGGGATGAAGATGTTCATCGCATCATACCTGATAGGATAGTATTAAATAGATATATGACTTAATCGTGAGGGTTTGATGGGGCGACGAAGACGAAGTACCAGCTTGCTGGAGGCGTTGATCGCGATAGAGTGACAGATGGTAAAGAAGTTCTGCTCGAGGTGGTAGAGGAGTTCTGCTACCTTGGTACGATCGTTACTTCGGACAGTAGCACTAGATGCGAAATCCAACAATGCACCAAATCCAGCCGGTTGTCCTCTATGGGTACGAGTCGTGGACTATGCTGGTGGAGGACGTCAATGCGCTCCTCTATGGGCACGAGTTCTGGACTATGCTGGTGGAAAAGAAGCAAAGACTACGTGCTAGCTGAGCTCTTTGGTGAGGCAGACATCCTGACGGTGGCCAAAGCCAGAAGAATACGATGGCTGGGGCACGAGATGAGGATGCTGGACTCATGCCCCACCAGGAAGGTGCTTACTAGCGACCCGTTCGACACGAAGCGTAGAGGTGCCCAGCGAGCTATTTGGCTCCCAATTCCTGTCATAGTCCATAGCAGTTATGAACGTGTTCAAACCCGCTAATACTCTTTACTAATCTACAACTGATCTAATTACACGCCCGTCATGGGTTAAATCTCCATACAGACCGAGAGTTCCATACTTAGAACAGAATATCTTGCTATGGACACACCAATGAGTCACAGAGTCACCAAAGAGTGCAATTCTGAAACAGTTAACGGTTATCGTGCAACAAAAATGCTGCAACCAATTGCAGTTTTAGTTCAAATTCAGTATTTCTTCTGATACAGATTCACATACCATGTAATCTTTTATTAATTCGAACGAATTCAAGTTTAGTGTATATACATGTATTAAACATTCGTTTGGACTTCACTGTCTACTGAATCATCAAAACACAATAATAATAATAATAATAATTATAATAATAACAAAAAATAAAAATAATAACAGAGATAGTTGTTGGAACTAATAAACCGCAATGGCTGGATATGTCTGTCAAGTCCAGCTCATCACTAATAACTCTTTAAGAATGTTTTCTGCATGAAATCAAAGTTCTTTAAAAACATTGAAATTTAAAACAAAACAAGAATAACATAGATACCCACTGACGACAGCTTTAGTAATTGGCATACAACTTGAATAAAACACCAAACTATTGTTTTTTATATGTGCATGTTAATATGATCAATCTTTTGTTTTATTCATTTACACCTTATATTTGTTCAGCTGTTCAAAAAACTTCTTAAATCATGTATCATTTGCCTAGGGTTTGATGTACTTTAAGCTTGTTCAGTGGGTTAGGGGTTTTTCATTGTTCAACATCACAGAACGTAAAATGAATATTTTTCTTACTGTTTCATATTACTGCAATCAACTTCTTTTATAGAGAGGAATTTATTTTTTTATACAGGCTTTGGCTAACATTCGCCTCTGTTTTTGTTGAGATAACTAGAATTTGCTGGACAAACGAGCGCTTGGTGGAAATTTTCCACTGGAAAACAATAACCGTTAAGCATGAACCTGCTGCATGCTTGGTTTCAAAACCTGGAGCACGCTCGCATACCGTCAAGCATTACCGTGCTCCGAACCTTACGGGCGAAAATACGGCGAAGCAAGCGGGCCCGGGTTTTAAAAATTATAGAATTTTAGTGCATTTATTGTTTCAAACGGTGCGGGTTGTTACAAAGCTATTGTTTATTTTTATGCAGTACTTTTAATTATCCAAGGTTTTACTAGCCAAATATAATCACACCATATCATTTAAATTACTAGAAGTGTCATAAAGTGTCATAGCAAACGAAACAGATACAACTCAACAAGTGGGTCAGCTCAAATCAATTAAAAAAGAGCTCAAGTGGATTGATTTTTGGCGTTTTTGGAGTTTTGTGCAAGTAAGTTAACTAAAAGGATATTACATGTAGCAACATGTTTATAAAGAATTGCAAAACTACACTTTTATTTTATTGGCTCATTCATACTAACCCGCTACCGTCAGCACTTCACAGCCTTCACTGGTTATGAGCACTGTGTGCTCGAATTGCGCACTGCGTGCATTATCTGTCGAGACAGCGGTCCATGTATCCTCAAGAATTTCCGCCTCGCTCGTTCCTAAGGTAAGCACAGGCTCAATGGTGAAAGTCATGCCGGGAATCATTACGCCTGGAAAATCGTTGTCTAAAAGCCAAAATCAATACATTAGTATCCACTGAAACACAGCCGTCCCCTTCTAACCATCTTACCGAAATGAAGAATATTGGGCGGTCCATGAAAATAGCTCCCAATTCCATGTCCAGCAAAAGCTGGCATCACGGTAAGCTTTTTGCGTTTGGCAAACTTGTCTATCGATTTGCCGATCACGCAGATCGGTTGACCGGGGCCGCAGCAGAGAATTGCTTCGGCTAGGCATCGTTCCGTGCTTTCCACCAGATACTTTCCCCGCTCATCCACCTCACCGATCAGTACGGTTCGGGAACAGTCACCGTGATATCCATTGAAAAATACCGTAATATCGATGTTGATGATATCTCCATCAAGCAATTTCCGATCGTCCGGGATGCCGTGACACGCTACATTGTTCACCGACGTGCACACGGATTTGGGAAAGCCCAAATACCGTAAAGGTGATGGGTATGCGTTCGCTTTGATCGCTTCTTGGTGTACGAAGGCGTCTATTTCATCGGTGGTCACGCCGGCCTGCGAATGTAAACGAGGATATTATTAGCAGTCGGCTTCATACACAAACCAGCTTGTAAGGTAATACCTTGGCAAAGGAACAGGCTCTATTCAGTATAGCGGCGGCTAGGCTGCAACTTTCTCGCATTGCATTTATCTGCTCGGGGGTCTTAATTTCTGGTTGTCCTTCGCCAGTGCTGGGAGAATTCCGCACGAAATAATACGGTGGCTTTGCGATGTGCTCTGGAACCGGTCTTTCCGGGGAGACATTTCCAACTTCTGTGATGATGTTACACTTCCCGAAATCGGTTCTGTGGTATGGGAAGACATCCTATTAGATGGGACATAGCAAGACAATACACACCGCAAGTGGTTACGGTTTCCTTCTCCCAAAAAACGTTCTGCTCCAGTTGGTCCTCCATGGCTGCAGCCCTTGTTTTAATAGAGTAGATCTTAAGAACATTTTAAATCTACTCCAGCTTTAAAATCCTAATTTACAGTATAACTTAGCAACAATAACAACGTCTTGCCGGTGATGCAAAATGAAAACAAATGCAAGCTTGGCTATGTGCAGGGCTCTTCGTCCTACAATAGAAAGTAAAAATATTTTGTTTAAATGAAGTATAAATAAAAAGAAAAATATGAACACTTCTGGTGACTTCACCTAAAGTTTTATCTTTTTATTTCTTTTAAATTTATTGCCAAAGTTTTCAGTTATGTTTTACGCGTTCCAAAAACTAAATGCAAGACAGACTAACCCTGTGTTCAGCCAGCACCACCGCCAATTTGACAACACAGCTGATATTCGTGGTGTGCGATTGTGTGAGTGAATTTTATGCTCTTCATGCAATGTCAAATCACCTGCATCTCACTATGACACAGCACTGGACAAATGCAGTCTGATTTTCAGGAAAAAAAGTAGTTGGTAAAGGGTTTTTAGTTCAATCTTTTCATTGACGAATCGGTCTACCTTTTTTTTATTCAGTAAAAACAGCCAGGCCTTATTGTTTAATTGTTAAAATTTATTTAATTAAACCATTTATGAATTTTATTTTGCATCACTTGAAGAATTTTTTCATCAGCCTTCATTCACTTGTGAATTTATAGATTGAAAACATGTTGAAAACGTATTTGATTAAATCTTTTACCAAGAGATTAGATAATTATGGAAATACAGTTCCTTCATTGTCTCGGAAAATCGGAAGTGTCATCAACCATATTCAAATCAAACAAAAAAATCACAAAGATGTAAACATTTGTAAAAACTTATTTCAATGCAAGTGAAACTGAGTGAAGGTCATTGATATGACCTATTACAGCCCTAGTTAAGAAAATCACGAAATACGCTGCACAATTAAGTTTGAAAAACAACTGGGTTTTCAAAAACGGAATAATTTGCGAATGAATTTGTATACGCTGGGGTCAAATGGGTAAACCATATATTGGTCGGAATCAATCAAATAATAACTCCTTTAAGCAGTACTTGTTTGACATATTATAATCCACAAAGTAATTTAGAAAGAAGTGGTAGAAGAAGTGTTAAACTTCTCCGATGAATACTGACTTCTTAATTATCGTTGTTTTTCTTGTGTTTTTCTTGTGTCCTGGCATCTCATTTTATTTTATTTTATGTTATTTTTCCCCGTCATTTTATTTTTTATGCTTTTTCACTACTATTTTCTTGTCTCATCAGCTAGAGTTAAGTTCTAAAAAGTATTAAGTAGATCAGCATTAAATCCTATTTGCAAAGCCTTTGTGGCGAACAATCGGTCGAACAAAATGGAATGAAATGACATGAAATAATAAAAATATACCACAGCAAAAAAATCTATAATGCTTTTATTTATTTTAGATACAATCATGTTGATCATACAGCAATACACCTCCAATTTGTCTTTTCTTTTGCTAAATTGAATCTTTGGTTGAAAAATTCACTAAGCAGAACAAGTTACTTCTGATTAACGATATGGGTTAAAGTTATTATAAAAATATGTTAGCTAAGCCAAGATAAACCATCCTACTAACAGCAACATCACGACCAGTTCAAGCCCATGCATTTATGCGTCGGCCCCAGGGCCAGGAACACTGACAATCCTGCAGCAGATAATTTTTAGAAATTTTGAGTAGACTGAGTAGATGGAGGAATAACGTTGAGTTATATTGAATTTTTGTTTACACGATTTAATTGATCCATTGAATAAAATAAAAATATGGTTAGAATTTCTTATAAAAGGACAGCAAAAATGACGAGGTTCTTTAAATTCTTACATTCAAGTGAAATGCTCACAAACTTCTATTTAAAAGAAATTTATAATGATAAAAAGTGCCAGCTGATTTTTAGTGTTTATTCAAAACATTTATTGCATTATATATTACAATTGCCATAGGGATTTAAACGTAAAATCATTGCAAATGTCCTTATTCAGCCTGCGAAAGGAAAAAAAAAAAAACACTTTAATTAACGTTAGAAAACTGAAACTTCAACTACTAGCATAACTGGTTTACCTTCCCATCCCCGTTACCCGCATTCTAACGGACCCGGGCGAGGGTGTAAATGAAATCGTCCCGAGCTGCGCAGCATAACCCTCCTCCCCCCCGATAGGATCCAACCGCAGTATTACAAAAAACAGCGTGCACTGCAAAAATTGAAGCCCCACCGACCGGCCGTGCCGCGATCTTAAACTCTTCGCTTTATTATTATGTTTTACTTACTTCGCTTCTTTTATTACGGTTGATTATTACAATTATATTATTACTGTCCTCCACACATTATAGGTTTTGATCGATAGCGGGTTCCACGCGGGTGCCTCACGATCGCCGTGCGCACCGTTTTGCACAGTTTTAAGCTACGGTTTTACGAGCGATCGGTGCTGACCGGTGACCACCGTCGGGAGCTTGCGCGCGCACGTAGAGGCTTGTAGAGGCTTTGAGGAACATTGAAGATGGCACATATGGTGGCAGAAATGGGCCCATGTAGAGGGGCGGGTTCCCCACTGCACTGGTCGTGCACAGGGGTTGGGCTGGAAGGCTAGCTTAACCTAGCTTCCACCGGCATCCGGCAGTGTCTTCCCCCTCGGTGAACTAATTATAAGCCATGGTTGGTCAACATTTCTGCACTTTGCTCATCAACGCGTTATTGCATTTTTAATGAGCCAACACGCCGCTGCGCTGGCCGTGGGAGAACGGGCGTGAGGATGGTCGGTGTACGAGGGTTGATCTTCTGCGGTGGACCCTCATGAGCCAGGCTGGGAACACTGCAGGATCAATTGTGGCAAGAGCGCCCGCGCATAGGCAAAATCCGGCAAGCCCAAGCGCACAACGGCAGGTCAACAAGACCATTATCATAGCAGCTGATGAGCTGGAAAGTGTTTTGATTGACCGGAGGAGGACCGTTCGACGACTGTGCCCGCACGCTAACCAGAGGGCCTACCCCCACCGTACCGGCCTGCCTGCTCATTGCGCACATTTTATGGCACAGCCGTGGCAGTCAAATAATTTACTTAACATTTCTATTGCCAAGCCGGGAAAGTCCATTAACGCGCCAAAGGCGGTCGGGAATGTGCAGCGCGTGTGTGCATTTAACATATCATCTTTAACATTTTAAGCATCGTTGCACCTACCTGCCCCGCTACGCGCTTTGAGCTCACTCTGCGGTGTGCCTAGAGTTGGACTGTTATCCAGCCGCTTTCCGCCCAGGCATGGAACAATGACGGCCCACCACCCGGATTCGCACGAGTGATGATACTCCACGACGCCGTAGCTGGACGTCTGATCGTGCGTTGTAAATGTTACCTGGTGGTGGAAGCGGCATAACGACTGCCAACCAACGAACCGTTACACTCGGGGGTGATTTTATTGTCCTCAGTGTTTGTCGCCACAGAGAACACTACGAGCGGGAGGAAATTAGCCGGCAACGGATGCCAACCGTCGCTTTGATGCATTTAGCCGTCATGCCCGCAGCTCTCCCGGGCGATCGATGATCCCGTCCGGAGGTGATGACGTCTGGCCGTGATGCACTCTCAACAAAGTGTACCGTGTACGATCGGAGAAGAGAGTACGTCGGGGAGCAGAGTGAAGAGTGAATTTTTACGATCCATGCGTTGAACTAGTTTCGTGCGGAATAGGGATGCAGCAGACAGATCCCAGCCAGCAACTGGTTTCAGTTGCCCGCGTGCACTGGTTACGCACCGGTGGAAAGAGGTTAGTGTCGTGGCTAGTTACTAAAATAACGTAAGAGCGCATCTTGGTGAGCCCTTCTGTTTCTGATGCTTTGTCTATTGATATGTATTACGACTCACAGAGAGTGAGTCAGTTAAATGTTTACCATTGTTGAATTAAGCTAAATCAGCGGAAAGAATTCTTATCTCTTATTTGTGAATTAACTCGCCGTGCCGACTAATAACTCACTTGCGAGTTCAAAAACTCTTCGAGAGCACTCTGGGTGAGAAGAGTTATTAAACTCACGAGTGAGTTGCTCGTAGACAAGTGTTTACTCTTTCAGAGTGATATAGCTCTCGAAGAGTTACAATACTCGTGAGTGTGATGAATCATTTTATATTTTTTAGAGCTTTTGAAAAGCGAGTCAGAGCGTTATTTCACTAGTCGAACGTATCAAACGTGATTTAAATCATGCAAACGAGTCATTTTTCTTAAAAAACAGCATCATCTACGCCTGTTTGCTCTGTGTCTGCATAGAATATACAATTTTTTCCACTAAAAACACAATAAACGAGCTGCCAAAGCCAACTGCAAAGAGAGATAAAAAAAAATAAATAAAATGCTTAAAATTCATTATGCAGATGCTGTATCATTACTAGCGAGTACGACGATTGGTGCTTTAATTCCAGTCAGGACAACAGGGTATACTAACGGTCCTCCTTGACAATCTGGCAGCTCGTTGTTGTACGTTTGTAAAAGCCTCCTCACTAAACCAACCTCCGTCGCTCTTGTGAGCCTGTTGTAATAGATAGAAGAGTGCAAATAAAAAAAAATCACCAACACAACACACACAAAGGAATATGCTTCCATACGTGATTTTAAACTGCTCCGCGTACATGCTTCCCTTCGGTAACACGAAACTCATCAATCGAAGCTCGCTGTACAATCCTTCCATCTTGGTTCCATCCACCAGAGTCATTAAAAGAAAGTATGAGAAAAAATGGAGCATAAGCGACAAATTGTATTGGCACCTTGCGCCTCGGACAGGATGTATCGCCTGACAGCAGGAGTAAAAAGTAAGGGCAGGCAATCGATCCCGGTAACGTGAGGCGATGAAGCATGGAAGGGAACTCATGTTTACCGTGCGCAGCTCGCAAATTTCTTTCGCATCAAAGTGGTTCGCTAGCTCCTGGAAGGCTTCGGTCAGTTCGCAGTGAAACGCATAGCCGCCCTGTTTCAGCAGCCGAACAGCTGTACGGACATCTGCGTAGATCGGTGCGGAAGTCGCTGCGTCAGCTGTTGTACTACGCAGCTGAGAGGGTAAATAAGCGTACATAAAAGATAATGTGTTTTTTGGAAATCAAAAGCACAGCTTAACGCACCTGTTTCTGGAGCAACTTTTGCAATAAAAATGCTGAACCATTGTTCTGAAAAGAAAACTTTAATTAATGCTGTAAATGTTGATAAAATAAAGGTTCTCACCATCGATAAAGCACGGTTGTACGAATCATTGTTAAATATCACGCTTAGTGGCGCTTCGAGCAGTTGATCGATCGTCCGTGGACCCTGGTTGGAGCTGCTTAACAATTCACCCACGATCGATGCGGTGTAATAGTTGTACAGTAAAAAGTTCATAACCAACACCGCAAACAGAACGATTCGCAACGAAAAATGTGCCACAGTTTGGGTGGTACCTTGCTGCGCTATCATTCCAATGATGTCTATCACATAGTGATTGCGAGCGTACGATGATAAATCTTTGTGGAATATGTTCATGCACTGTAGAACGGTTAGAATAAGGCACAATATTGAGGTGACAGAATACCAGGTAGTGGTAGTAAATGGTGATAAGTAGCTAGATTCCTTTGTTGCTCCATTTAAATCAGGTGTGAGACGAAAAATAAATCCTAACCTATAGGAGGATAAGTAACAACGTTCTAGGTCAAATCGTTCATAGAGGAATCGGCTATAGTTACCTATAAGTCCAGGATTGTAGTAATATTTTAACGTCTAGAGGGTTTTCTTGCAGGTTTTGAAATATTCCGGAACCTACAACGTCATAGGGTGATATGACATTGGACAGCTTATGGTTTGATTGTTCATATTCTACCCTGAAAATTGTATGACAATGGGTTGAAATAACGAGTAGTAAACTTTTGAACGATAAGTTTTATAAAAGCTTTCGAACGAATAGTTTTATTAAAATGCAAGCATAGAAAATATTTGAAAAAGACTGATGATAACCATTGTGCAGGTCTTATTCAATTTAATGTTTACCGCACATGACAAAACATAAAGTTTCTATGATATTAAAAATGTCGTTTTTTTTCTTCTAAGCAGTCAATCGTGTTATAGGGTATCCCCATAAAGAATTTAAATCTTAACACTTACGAAAAATTGTGCTCCTTTTGAAGAAACTGCAACAAAGCATTGTGGAATAATTCATGTCCACGAACTTCCACACCATTGTAACCATTAATCGAATTTGATTTTGTCTTCATCATATCTGATATTGCGCTCTAGGAAGAGATTCAAAAAAATATTATTTACAAAGAGTTTGAAATCTAATTAACATTCTGAAACAAAAATACCAAACGTAAAGCACGTAGCGTAAGGTGGTGAAAATTCTTTCGTAATTCAACTGCGTTAAATCCATCGATGATGTGAAATCCCGACTCATGCCTCCAATGCCCAAGCTCGGATGTACGGTATGATTTACAAAGCGTATCACTTAACGCGTACAGATCGATGAGATGATAAAGCGTACTGTTTGTTGCCTTCTGTATCCAAAGTACAGCTGAATCCAGTCTTAAACAGAAATGTTTTTCACGAAACAGATCTTCCAGTTTATATTCATTTGCAATGATGATCCATGGATAAGATCGGTTGAATTTTTCCTGGAACTCATCCTTATTTTGATGTTAATATCAACCTGTTTTTTTTTTAATTTTGTATTCAATTACCTTTTGAATGTTTTCACGCACAGCAGCACAATCAATATCCGCAATAATTGTATACGTATCTAATGAAGTGGACATAACGGGCGATGTCTTCAATAATGAGTCATTCGTTACATAGTGGATTGATTTGACAAAAATACCACTTAGCATCAACTCCTTTGCAAGGTACAGAAACTCTAAACGCACAATTAAAATTTATTGAATAGGCATTATTTTAAGATTTTGTTTTGTTTATCCTACCATTTCTACACCCCATTATATACACACGTTGCGAGTTTTTGTACGACAATATGTCTTTTACCATTTCCACTTCTACACTTGAAGCCAAATAAGAATCGAAACATAAAAATGCTAACAACGACATCACAATCATAATGCGAACAGAAATCATTTTATTTATTTTATAGCAATTTGACTAAAGAAAACTATTGAAATGATTGGAAATCCTAACAAATTCTTGCTTAAATACGAGGTGCTACTGTCAACCGTTGACAATCATGATTGCACAATTAAAGCTTCAATCATAAAGTTTGATAGATGATTGACATGAGACTGCTGAAATGAGTTGTTAAATATCTTACAATCCTTCTTGAAATGGAAAACAATCCACCAAAGCTGTTCCAAACTCGAACCCATCTAACAATGATACAGCGCATCGTTCTTTTCAGTTTTTGCTCACTGCAACAAGTCCCCCAGCCTGCCGGTGCGCCGTTGAACGCTTTCCCGTTTTTCCACCAGATAAATTAACCCCGATAGTGTGATGCCGACTGCAAAACAAAACAAAAAAAAACGAGAGAGAAATAGAAGAGGAAAAAACAGGTCACAAATCGCAAACCATTAGCAGCGCGCCGCGACCGAGGCGACGGTGCGGCCGCGTGCGCCCGACAGCCCTGCACCGAACCGCCGGGCGTCTTTTGGCGTCTGTTTTTTTACAACCTCCCAATATAATAAACGCTAGCGAAACCTCCGTCAGCTCCACCGAGTAGACCGTTGCACTTCCTTGGCAGATTGGCTTCGCTATTTTGTGGATCCTATAAATCCGCTTTACGACGCCCGTTTCCTGTGCCCGCATCAAGCTTCAACGTGAAGCGAAGCGGGTGTTGGGAAGAAGAGTGTGTGTTGAGGGCTCGAAACGAACGCGAACAAACTCACAGCAACTTACGTGATCTTGAACATCTCGCCGTACATGCTGTGTTTCGGTAGCACGAAAGCCATCACTCGAATGTCATACCGGTACAGACCTTCCACCTGCAAGCATTGCAACCACTTATCAGCACCCTTCCCGGATCCACCCCGTTGGGCCGTGACCTTCCCCAAAAAAGGGAGTCACTCCCGTTACCGTTCTCAGCTCGCATATCTCGTTGGCGGTGAACTGATTGGCGATCGCGGGATAAACCTCCGTCAGCTCGCAGTGCAGCACGTGGCCGCCACGTCGGAGAAAGGGCACCGCGTGCTCCACGTCCGTAAACAGGGGCAGTTCGGTGGGCGACCGGGGCGGCAGCGCTTTGCGCTCGTGCATCCGCGCACTGTACGGTAGTGTTTGCTCCTGCACGACAAAACAAAGCACGAAAGACAAAAACTGAAATCATTAGTCGCGGGTACAAGCGGCTCATAATCTGTGATCAAAGCCGGATTCGATTGCGGATCACCCGGAGCAGAATGCGATGATAGCCGGTGTCGGTCAGGGACAGCCGGAGCGGGCTGTCGATCACCTGCGGGATGCTTTCCGGACCGATCATCTTCGCACTGAGCAGCCCGCTGACGACCGTGGAGGTGTAGTAGTTGTACAGCACCAGATTAGCGACCAGCAGCACGATCGTGGCGATGCGCATCGGCACCAGGCGCGAAACGTTCGGCACACCTTGCTGGGCGACGCACGCCATCACGTCCAGCACGTACGCCATCGTGGCGCGAGCTGGTGGCTCACCGGGGTGGCTAGCGGACCGACGGCATGCAAGATATCTCAGCACCGCCACCGACAGTGCCAGGGACAGCAGAAAGGCAACCCAAACAGACGGCGAAAATGGAGCAACGAAACCGTTTCCTTCCGATTTGCTCCCAATGTCCGGTGTGATTTTGTAGATGAAACCAGTTCTGCAAGAGAGACGGACTGGGCGGTTTAGCGATTGTTTTGGAGCGACTAGAAGGCAACTGGTTATTCGGGGTTGCCAGTCCCCGCTCGTCTCACGCACTCAAACGCCCAGCTGTAGTGGATCGAGTCCAGTTCCGGCTGACGGCTCAATCGCATGATGATACCGGTCGCGGCGACGTCCGTTTCGTGGCGCTGCACCACTCCGAGCAGTCCCAGCCGGTACCCGGAGCGTAAACGGCCTGCCCAGCCACGCGTCGGACGATATTTGATGCTGCGGAAGGGACTTAAGGCTAAATCCGAAACGATCAAGAACGGCTTTACTTACGTAAAGTTGTGAAAATCCCGCAGCACAACCAGCAGCGCGTAATGGTACTTCACGAACGCCACGATGCCCTTGGTCAGGCCGGGTTCGCTCAGCATCCGATCGACCTGGTCCGAGGTAACGTTTTCTCGATCGATCTAGAGCAACAAGGTGTACCAAAAGGGATTACGTTTCACTGCGTCAATCGGCATCGAATTTCCTAAACACGCATCCCAAACACTCACCACAGTTACTCCGCGAAGCTGCAGGAAGTTAAAATTTTGCCGAATCTTGTACGGGCTGTAGTTGGGCGTTAGGTTGAAGCCACCTTCGGTGCTCCACCTGCCGCGCAGCGTTTGGTAGATATCTTTGCACAGATGGCGCCCTTTCGAATAGACATCGAACAGATTAAACACACCTTGCTCGGCCGTTTCCAGGGCGGTTATCAGATCCGAGTTCAGCTGAATTCCGCTAGTGCTCCAGAGGGTCCGGTGTAGTAGCGGGGTCACGCTCGGGCCCGTTGCGTTTCGCGCCAGTAGCATCCAGCTGACGGTGTTGTTCAGGTAGCGATGATTGGAGACCTGAAAAGATATGAAAAACACGTTGAAAGGTGTAAAGATACCACCCGCCTTGGGGGTTCTTACCTCGTCCAGAAGATGGGCCGCTTCCGGGCATGTAAAGTCGAGCACGGCACACAGTTTGGCGTACTGTGTCGGTGGGAATATTGCTGCTACATTGTGTCGACTGGCGTTAGCACTGATGTCGATGAAGCGAACCAACGTACCTCTATCGCGGCATGCGCTTAGAACGTAAGCTTGAGCGAATTTCACCGGGACACAATCGAAAATGATGACATGTTGACAGTGCTTAAGGGTAATGAAATCAACCAGCAAACGTTCGGTTTTAAAGCCATCGGTGCCGACCACAGCTAGAGGCAGCATGGTAAAAAATAGTATTATCATGCGATCCATGCCTTTAAAATGTTGTTAAAAAACGTATTTCAATGCCTTTTGATTTCGGAGTGATTGTCAAGAGTGTTGAAGGGAAGAGTATATATAGGGCGGTTTTGATTGACAGCATAAACCTACATCATAAATTATTCAAAGCAAAAGTACTTTAAACGAGTCGTTTGAAATTGGTCTTTGCTATCATGTTTTGCCATTCTTACAGTACACTAATAATCGAAATCCTCTGGTAGTGGAGAGTACTAATGTGCTTTATGCTTGTGAGTTTAACATCCTCGACTGTAGGATCATGTTTTTCTAGTCTTCTTAAAAACAGGAACATAAACAAAATGTCCAATAAATTCTGTAAAGATTGTGATTCATACAAGCCTGGTTAGATGAAAAAACTGAACGCAACATCGTAAGAAGTAAATAAGAAGTGGTTTAATTCATTAAAAAGTCTTGTTCTCCACTCAGTCAAGGCAAATGAATTAGACAACTTTTTTTTTAGATCAAAGGCATGCTAATCCAAATATGTTCTAGGTAAAACTTTCATTAAGAGTGCCAAATTATGTTATATTTGTTGGAATGAAAGTAACAAAGACGATATTTTTGAATTATCAGCATAAAATGATGGTATCTTATTTTCTTTGTCTTTTCGTGTTGTTTTTTTGTGATTTGAGTATTGTTGAAAATGGCTTGCAAAATCGTGAATAAACAAAGTGAGAAAATTGCAACAACAATTTGAGTAAAAAACCAGAGAAAGAATGGAAATTTAAGAAAGTAAAGTAAAGAAAGTAAGAAAAAGAAAAGATACTAAATTCCTGCATGTAAGCATTTTTTTTAAATTTTTTTTTTAAAGTTCCTGTTAGTGAGGTAAAAAGGTAGAAAGAAAAAGGAAAAGTGAACCCACTAGTGTTATATAGTAGTAGTTGCAGTAGTAAGAAATCAATTTTGCACCAAGAGTCATACCTTGAAAATGCATATTCTGGTTTTGGTTCTTTCGCAATATGAATTAAGATTTAAATTTGAACATCTTTGATTTTTTATCAAGGTTTTTTTGTGCAACGCAAAATTCTTTTTAATGTATAAATTGCATACATTTTCCTAAATATATTCTATAGTTTAAAATTCTTCTTCTGAAATCGTCAAATGTTCTTTACCTTAAACCGTGTTGCAGTCTGATAAACAATATATTGACACCCAAACGACCCACCAACAAACTGAGCTTGACATGTCTGCTTCAAACGATTCTTAAATCTGTCCTGTTTTGAACCTTTATCTTGCAATTAGTATCACTTTACCGAACTCGTAGTCTCATGTGCAGCTGTTGATGGGATAATAATGGTACAGGCGTTGGGTATGATAGTCAACCCATGCAGCAAAAGGTAAGGTGAAAGAACACCGTGCTCAGTCACGTGACCTTCCGAGATAGTGTAGATAACTCTTGAAGGTAAAAAGCTCCCTCCGTTGCGGTGGTACAGATCTAGAGCACCGGCCCTCACCACCACCAGTGATCAGATGCTGTTGCGCACCATTGCACCCGGGCTCCCGACGGTATGTCGCTCAAATTTGCCATCATCAACCTTGACCATTTCCATCATCCGTCTTTAACACTCCCGTCACACTGCCGTTCTGCCGCATAACCGCAGCAGCGAGGGAACGCAAAAGTGCAGTTTGCACGCTAGCGGATGCAACTTGTGGTGAATATAATAAAATTATAATTTTTATTACACATCCTTTGTTTTCATTCAAAAGCTAGCGACAGCCCCTGGTGCGCCCGTCCGTCATTGACGGTTGGGCGTTCGGGGACAGCGGATCAGCCCGGTGGACGGTGGCCGAGACGTTCAATCACTTTTACACCCCGACTCACCTTGATAAACCAGTACCGGACGTAGCGAACCACGACCACGACCGTCAACACCGGACACCGACCGTCACTGTTAGCTGGTTTCCTTTAGCGTTCCCGGCTGTGGGATACGCAAGCCACCCGTTACGGGCTGGACCCCTTTTTTCCATGTGACATTATACATAATTATATGCAAAAGATTGACATGGTCGAAATAGACCCGGGCAAGCAACCGCAATCCGGTGGCAGGCGACGGCCCGGTGCATCCTTTCGCAGTGCATGTGCGCTTATGCATGTGGAGCTCACTATTAAAAATGCAAATGTAATGTGATGTAAAAACTAGGTACGAACATTTAAAAGCGGACATTTGCATGCCGGCCGTATCAAGCCGTAATTGGTGACTCAGCTTAAGTCGAAAACAATCAAACAAAGCTAAAATGTTTTATAATGTTGTGGTAAATCATTAAAAGGGGTTTGTTTGAGCTTGCAATTTTATTTTTTCCAACTCTCATTTGGAGGTAAAGAAAAATGTGATGGCAATAAAAAAGCTTCTAAGTTAAAGACCCTCCTGAGAACGAGCCGATCGCAGTAGCCACTGCCAGACGCCGACGATTGACCGCACAGAGAAGCGACCGGGATTGTAGCGCACGGTCAGACGATTTAGTGTAAATGAGAAGCCGACGACGCGCATTCACGCCGTTTCCCGGTTATGGGAGAGTGATTTTCCCGGCTCACACGGCGTGCGCTGAGCCGAGGAAAATAACTGGGCATTGTGTCTGCGGAAAGGCATCGTAGCGGAAAGCGGGCAACCCCAACCCAGCCCCTTGCCACGGTGAAATTAAATCGCGAAAGTGGAGAGCCCGGGAAAGGGTTTCGATACGCGCGAGGGGTTTATTTTTTCGCAAAGGGGAAAAAATTGCGAAACAGGCGATCGTCTGCCATGCGGGTGGCACCGACATTCCTTTACGACCCCGCCATACCGTTCCACTTGTGGCGCAAGTATTTGTGTCAAGCGATGTGTCCGGGGGCCACCGGGGAAGATGGTCGTTTTGGTGGCAGCGTGCGTATCATTCCTTCCCACACGTGCCGCCATGCAGTCCGTGCTTGAATGGTCCAGGAGAGTGAGAAAATGTGAGGGAAAGCGTAAAGAAAAACATAATACCAGCTACTTTTAAGCTACGCTAGACAGCCCTTTAAGATACTTATTGACATGCTATAGAACGTATTGCTTTAAACATAAATAATCAGCGCTCGCAAAGTGGAAACGGATACTATATTTAAGGATTTTCTTTAACTTATCTTTTAACTACTGAATATTCTTAGCTTTCCAGCCGCTTGACAAAGTTCAACATTTTACATTGGATCTAGAGACAGGACAATTCGTAGGATTCATTTTTTTTGAGAAAAATTTCACCTGCTTTGGAGCAAACTATTACAGAACCAAGTTTGAGAAATAGCGACTGACCAATTTTTTCTCAAAACATGGCTTTTCTTCTATGATTGTCAAAGTTTAACTTTTTTTTTGTATAGAATTCGGTTTGTTGAAATAGAATTCGGAGGTTGTTATTGTTATAGGTTGTTTCTTCAAAAAGTTTTCGTCCACCCGAGTATGTGACACGAAAAGGCCAATCTCAATGCTGTTGAATTGATCAGTTTGTGGTAGTATATTGACACAATCTTCACACAAAGCGTGTTTGGATCGTCTCAATACTAATATATGGTGTTAAACATGGTGTTGACTCTTACAAAATTATCTCGCCCCTTTATTGATAGCGTTCGCTTCACACGGCCTCCATACGCATCGGGTTACCGTACCGTACCAATCCAATTTGTATGGAAAATTTGACAGAACGGTACGATGGATGGTACGGTACGTGAGGAGCAAAGAAGGTTTCCAGTCAGATGGGAAACCAAAAATGACTCAGTCGAAAAAGACTATAGTGGGCTTCCCCGCTTCGTGTGGAGGACTCCTACGTTGTCGTTGTTCTTGCGATTGCTTTGTTAAAACAGGTAGTTCATCTACAACCCAACACCGTTCTATTTGCCTGGCCAAGTAAGAATCATTACTGACTGTACAGACGCTGGCTTCTAGCTGGTGAAAACATGGTGCCGATAGTTTTAGATGCTAATTGACCGTTAGCCATTTGATTCGTCAAATATTTTCTCTTAATATCAGGGTATTATACAGCAACTTGATATACAGTATCAAAGGCTGTATGTTTTGGATCGTTATATTGAAATAATTTCAATTTTTTTGTTTTAAGCAACACAGCCTGGCCGTTACCACCGATTAAATAAAAAAAACGGCCAGAGCGTATTGCTATCACTGATTCATATTGTTATCATTCATCAATATGCAACCCCAAACGTTTCATCAAAACGGTATCGTTCAAAATCTATACATACTTTCTGGTCACTAAATTTGGTGTCATGTGCCTATTTTGGTGTGAATACGACTCCCTGGAAATGTTTCGCAACGTTTGGAAGTTCGCTTTCTGGTCACATCTCTTATCGTAAGTCCGGGTTAGCCCATAACGCTCCTGAATATCTTGCTTCGCAACTGACAGTTGTGAATGAATTGCTACACTTAGGGTTTTTTTATGTCTATTAATTTAACTACTTTAATTAGCTTTGAACTGTAGTATTCTGGATTTTTCAAGTGATTGTACAAAAAGGTTTTTCTTATTTGTAGTACCATTTGCCCCTTCTTCTGAATGCAATACCGTGCTTCGATCATACTTGGACCAATTCTACTGTACAGTGTTTATTGTTTTGAGTTCCTGTAGCAGTTTAAAAATTACAATAAAATTGCTAAAACTATTTTTAACCGCAATTTATACGCGAAACATGAGCAAATCCAATAGGAAAGATGGCAGATCATCTCACATAACGATAAACATCAACTCATTCAAAGTTGAATAGCTCACTGATGATGACTCCTGGCCACGGAAAGAAATAACTCATTGCCGCTGGAATATATCATTCCGTTGGCAAGGAGGAAATGCTCCCCCATTTCCCCGGCCCGCTCTAACGACAAACCACCTTTTTGATAAAAACCTTAGCTAGCAAACATCAATCGATTATCGGACAAAATGTGGCATGCAGTGGCCCATTCCATAGCCATACCGAAACACATTAGTCTAGTTCTGTTTTGCTCTCCCCTCCAATCGCCCCAGTGTACCCTCTCGATTTCCGGTGCACCCAGCAGATGCACTCTAGCCGTAATAGAAAAAGAAGAGAGAGAGAGAGAGAGAGAGAGAGAGAAAACGCACCAACTTACAGAAAGATTACACCGGACGACACCGGGCGGCTGTGGATGGAGATGAACAATTTGCTTACGGTGCTTGCGACTACTCTATCAATCTCGCATAGTTTGTCCGGGCCCGGGCGATGTTTAATTTATCATTGCAATCAATCATTTTACGCAGCATTAATGTTATCATTCGAGGGATAGAGCCAGTGCTGCGACACAGCAAACAGCTGGGGAAAAAATAAATGAAAGAGAGAGAGGGGGGAGGGGGAGGAGGGAGGGAGAAGTGCTTGGTAAAGCAAAACCGCGGATGCAGCGAAACCGAAAAAAGGAACAAAACCGCCCAACCCCGGTGTTGACGGTCCCGGACTGGAACATCATGATAGGTCAATTGGACGGTGGGTGAGTTATTAAACGCAAGCAACGACACCGCAACCCGGACCCGGTTGGAAGAATTTACCGGCGGGCAGCAAAACGGGGCAGGGCAAAAATAACTTGCATGAAGCAGTACACCGCACCGCCACGAATGGATGGCAAAAACCATGGCTCAGCACTGCGCGCAGGCCTGCAGCTCCATCATCATTCTTGTCCTGTCCCCTGCATCCATTTTACGGTGAACGATCATCACCATCATCAACAACAGTGGGTCTGCTTGGCGGCTCATCATCGGAAACGCTTTTCGTCGCTCCCGGATGGCTCCGTTTGGCGAGTACTGTAGTATTAAAAGCTATAACTTTTTTTTTTATCATAAATTATAATTGTAACAATAAACGGAGAATTACACCTTCGCAGGCCTCGCACGGACGGGCAGCCGGGCTGGGTGATGATGGACGGACTGCTGCCGCTGCAGCGTGATGGTGGATGCACACCAAGAATAAGGAGCAGCAAAAAGCAGCCCAGCACACCGGCGAAACACACCGTATCGAATTCGATCAGCCGGCACGGATGGCTGGGTGGGTGCTGCCAGAACCGAGCGTTGTGCACGACGCAGAAGCGACAGCGCCGGGTAAGGGAGACAAACAGGGAGAGTAGGGAGGCAAAAAGCGATGCATCGTCCGCCACCGCGTCAACGCGGAATGACAACCGACCGTGCACAATTGTGCAACACTAATCACTTATTCCGTGGAGACCTCAACCGGCCGATCGTCTGTCGTTCGATGAAGTCCTCACCACCAACGCCGTCGTTCGGTGTCTCTTGGGTGAGCTTCTTGCTTGTCGCTGGCACCCGAGGTCTAGCAAAACCCCGGGACCGATCATCATCAGGCTAGGTAAAGTGTTACCGTTTTTTTTCTTTCCCTGCTTCCCCCATTTCCCGATTGATGGTGAGTCTCCATTCCGTGGCGCATCATCATCATTCAGGTCCGATGCTCGAAACCGAATCGAACCACCGACACTGGCTGTTGGCAGGTTTTGCCTCCCGGGGGAATGGGAGCCGTTGCAAAAAGGCAAAGGCAAAGGTAATCCATCCCCGGTGGGTGGGGGCTGGGGGGGAACCGACCCGGCTGCCCGTAACCTACGCTAAGCATAATAACTTCGACTGTCGACCGTGAATAGTTGCGCCTGCGCACTGATTGAATTAATTGATTATGAATAAACATCATGCGGAGATAAACGATCGGTGCGTTTGAGAATTGATGTATATCGTGTGGAAAGGGGTGATGGGGAGGGAGAGAGGATGAGGAGGAACGGGTTTGCGGTTGCGGAGTTGGTAACGCTTCCTACAAAAGGGAACTGTATTGAACGGCGCGGACGATCGATCCCCGGCAAATCAAGGGAAAGCCGGGAACTGTGCACGGTAGTGAGTTTATCATCATACGCTTCCTCGGGCCCGGACCAGTGTTTTAGATATTTTATGCTTCAGGATTGCTTTTGCCAGCGTCTAGCGCAGGGAAGGAAGCGGCAAGCGGCGTTAACCTGGTTGTCTGGCGCGCTAGTACGATAATGTGAGCAAACGGAAATTGTAAACCGTTCCGTTCCGAGCGACGGTGTGAGGCAGAGACAGACTGAGCGAGGGATGCGACTAAGATGTAGAGAAAAATAGCTTCCCCTTCGAACGTTGGAAGGATGAGCGAAGCAGACGGGTGCGCTGACACTTTCTGTATAATTTATTTTCATATATTATACGCGGGCCACGGCTAAATGGCACAAAGTGAGGCCCGGCCCATGATCAGCATGATCAGCGAGGTGAAATAATATAAATTAGTGGGCAGATTTACATACTTACTTTTGAAACAATGTTGTCAGCCCTGCCATTAGAGCAATCGGGATTCTTATCGGTGAGGAAAAACATTTGTGTGGATGACTTCAATCATACGAACAGGTGCGCGGTGGTAGAGTTGTCAATGAGATAACAAAACATGGCCAGAAATCATGTGTTGATCCATTGATTATTGGCAGGTGTAGCCTTGCAGACTGAAAACCTGCTTTGTGTCAAAAATTGTGAGAAAGTTCAATGGAGCTAAAGCATTAAAAAAAAAACTATAAATATTATCACACATTAACATTTCTTAGTAAAACACGTAGTGAGGGAAATACATTTTAAAGTATGGTCCCTTGTAACCTAAATATGGTAAACGTTTTGTCAATTTGAAGAAAACCCTTGTATACCATTTTTAAAGGACTTTAAATAGAGGCATGGTCCAGTGGTAACGGCGTAGGGCTGTCAAAAGGCCCGTCGCCGGTTCGAATCTCATTCGGACCACTGCTGCCCTCCATTAGCAGGATTGACTATCACACAATACGGCCTGGCCGTCACTACGGAAGAAAAAAAATAAATGGCAGGAATGAAAATGTTTATGAATTAGCTCTTATGACGTAAAAGACACTACAATTATGAATTATCAGTTTATCTCTACCAGGCGACTCCATCCCACTAAGTATAACTCTTATGTAAATAACTGAGCAAAACTGAACCAACACTACCACCAACCTACTACAGTACACTGTTTGATTGCTGTGCTTTTAACAATGCTTTTCTTAGTGGCTTTCGACCCATTGCTGCATCTAAATGGTTACAACTTTGGATATTGTATCAGAGCGTGGAACAAACATGATGAAATCCTGTTTTCAACTCCTAAAAATAAAACAGAAAGTTAATCTAATTAGAATGATTTTAAAAATAAAACCCTTTTTGGCAGGGGTAAGTATACCGATTGCCTTAAAAACACAAGATAAAAGTGATTTTGAAGCCATTAACCATTTTGAAAACCAAATATGTTAACGTTGGTGTTAGAATAATTTGAAAAAGTTTAAAAATTTAAAAATTCAACACAATTTTAACGATAGTTATGACGTTAAAAATAAATCAATGCAGCGGTTGCATATGAACTTAAAAGTAACGGACATCTCTCAGTTGATTTATTCATTAATGATAAATATATAAAGCTAATGTACTGAGCAACAAACCAAAATAAAGTTTCCTTTTATCTGCTTTTCCTCGAATGTGCAATGTTAGTAAAATATATAAAAACTCTCAAAAATGAAAAGGATGCGTGATTCTTAATGACAATTCATAACACTCCGCCTGCTTCACACATTGATGAATAGAGTTGAAAGTGCAGTAGCGACCCCCTAAAGTCGAAAACTTATTTGTGTCCTTATCTTCTTGCTGTGTGGCCAGCAAGTGTTTTCCAGCTGGAAAAATGCTGGAAGAATGTATCGCTAACCTTTCTTCACGCAAGGATTAGACTTTGTTCTGACTGAAACTATGTTCTGTGAACAAATTGGATCAATATTTCAAATCTTTTCGTGAACCACACAATAATGTGAAAATATACAACGATTATATGGCTTAGTTTGAACTATGTTACGAGAGACGTGTAAGTTGGTTTGCATCTTCAACAAGCAGATTTTCAAACCGATTTTTTTAATTTGGTAGTAACGGCCAGGCCGTACTGCTGATTTCATTTTTTTAATGCATTAAGATTTTGAAGTAGCTTAAGTGTTAGACAGATTTTAAATGTATAAAAAAAACAAAATACAATTTAAAAACAAATGAAACAAATTGTTTGAAGAAGATGTTTCCACGAATATCAAACATACTTGTATATTTTTTAAATCTGCTGAAGTCAAAAACGGATTTTCTGCACTTCAAATCCTAATAAAATTATTAAGCAAAATCAAAAGCCCGATTTGAGAATATTGAAAACATAATTCTTGGTTGACGATTGAACAACTCATTATACAATTTTTGACCAACGTACGTGCTTTGCCCATAGTCAACGAAAAACTGTATGCACCGAACATCGAATAACGGGTTGATGTGTTCATTTCATCACCGTTGGATTCTGAACGATTTTGAATGCAGTGAACATGCGCTTGCCCAGAGAAACATATGCACTTCATTCGCTCCTTGCTTTGTTCAAGACAATTTCATAAATGTGAAGCTTCTGCAAAATCTAGTGGTGTATTAAATTAAAAAAAAAAAACAATATTTTTGAATGATTAAGAAGGTTTTTTAAACAAATAGATTTATAAAATTCATTGCCAAATGTTCTTTTACAAAAAGCACAAATAAGACAAAATCTTGAGCATCAATTGTTTTGGATTTCAAAACAATTAAAGTAATACATTTATTGATCGAAAATATAAGCAACATTTACCGCTACTGATTGGACATGAAATCATCTCTTCCAAGCGAACTCTAAAGTGAAGACGTAAACTTAGCATCGGAAACCCTGCCACGGTGCAGTTTGTTGATTTGCTAAATGAACTCGGTGATTCATGCATTCATTTGCTCTCAATCCGTCGATGAGTGAGGTGGTGTTTGCGCGAGCTCTTCAGCTGGACAGTCGTAGTTGCGTAGAGTAAAAGGTCTTGCGGTGATCGTGCGAAACGTGTTGTGGAGCGATCGTGAGGTGCGTTTGAAAGAATTTGAACGGAAATACAACACGTTCAACCGTGGCCAATAGGGCGTAAGCGTGGTGTGACAAAACAGTGTACTTTTCAATCATGTATTTGTGAAAATTTACTTTTGACCTCTTCCACTTTTATAGAGTGATAAGTTTCTTCAAATAAATTTGTCATTACCATTTAACTATAAGCAGATTTTGTGAATGTGATCAGCGTTTGAATAAAACTGTGAACATGAAGTTACAATGCAGCATTAAAATAGGTTGCGTGTGTTATTAATGTAACAGTGACATAATGGAACATTGTACACCTTGTGTATTACACTTAGAACCGAAAGGTTAACTTTTAACTGGTCACTTCTACATTACTGTAGTTCATAAAGAAAACATCTTGAAAAGTTTGGTTGACCAGAAAATAGCAAGAAATTTCCAATTGTTCTAGAAGATTCAAAATAATGAAAAATTAATTGTTTATATTTTGTTCGAAATTATTTTGGACTTTACTCAGATGATGAAAACATGTTAAATTTTACTACCCAATGTGGAAATTGCAACTTAATTACAAAACACATATGAATAACTAAACGAAATATAAGAATACTCATCAACTTGCTTTAACCCTTGCAGCTGTAGAGATGAGCGTTAATTTTATCGATTAATTTCTGGTTGCGCTCGTTCGCATCACGCCAGCACACAACCTGGTTGAAAGGAATTTCGTACAAGACGCGTCCGTCATCCGCGATCGGTAGTGACTGTTGTCAACGCGCTGTCGTTGCTTTCATCGCTCTCGTTATCGCGGCATCGCGCAGGGGCTGGATCTTGTTGCCCGAAAGGATACAATTTCATCGCGGTGGATTGTGTTTTATTCGGCGAGCGGAGAAGAAGATGAAACTTTTTCGAAGTCGAAAGCCGAGCGGAATATGCAACGGAGTGCTAATTAATTAACAAAACGAAGCGAAAACAAAAAATATCATGATCCCGTCCAAGTCCTAGGGGCATCATATTTCACAGATGGGTTTAAAGTTTTTTTCTTCTGTGGCTTTTTTATGATAAAATAACGATTTTCGTTTAATATTTCTACCAAACAGATTGTACCAGTAAGGTCGTTGTTGAAACATTGTGAACGAACCAAGAAAACGCATTCTCCGCGCAGAATCGATGCATAACGGGCTTATCGTACAACGACGGGTTTGAGTGATTGATCGTGGTGATAGTGAGTGAGCCGATACCTTACCAAAGTGCACAAAGCAGATGGCGATAATATAGTGTGGTAAATGAAAGTGCAAATTATTGAATGAAAATTTCAATTCAAAGAAAGCTCTGTTTGCATCGCACAACAGTAAAGGCCGAACCTGTTGCAGTACCTGAAATATTCTCTCAACAACGGCGATCTACAAACAATTTCCGGCGCTGGTGCATCACATTCACGGCTAATTTGTTGGAGTTGTGTCTCAAGTGAGTATTATGTGTTAGTGCACTTTTTCGATCCAGAGGGTTTTGATGACTCCTATGCGAAACAGCTGCAATAAGGAATTATTTTAAATATAAGTTTCAAAGACGTGAAGATTTTTTTTCGGTAATCAGTTCAACGTTACTTGGAATTGGAAAGGATAGTCTTCAATCCTATACAGAACCACTCCCGTATTACAGCACTACCTAGCTTACCCCATTTATTACTTGCTATGCCCATGATGGTCCTCTTAACCCAGACCGAGCAAATAACCTGGCGGCTTCTCTCGCCTCAAACCGCTACTTCATTAACAATCTATTTGGAAATCTCACCTGATCTAAGACTGTGTACCCTTAGCACCACGCTACCCATGTAAATTCGTTACACACCACTTTTATTCCACCGTTCATCTGGCAGGTTGGGTTTTGCGGCTGCCACACTGCCACCGATGCGCAATTCGAGAGCACTGAGACGATTTTTCGTTCCCTTCGTGGATCTCCCCTCGGCGGCGTGCCGTGGTTCGTGCCAGCATTTTCCGGCGCGCGCGATTAACTCCTCGCGAGCCGCTCTAGCCGCTGTGTGGTACAATACCGTAACAACAGCGATAGTTAGCAAGTGCACAAAAACAGCGATGACTAATCGCCGCCATGACGTGCACGGCGGTAAAGAATCGGTTTCAAAACAAACCGTAAATAATGTCCATTGAATGCGGCAGCATAATGGCTTTGGACGAAAAGGAAAGGGGGGGGGGAGATGGGGTAAAAAACGTCCGCTATAGGTCGGATCGTGGTTCGCTCGTTCCTAGTTTTCCTGCATTTCCACGACAAAGCGAAGGTTTCGTTCGACTGGGTTGGTTAGGTTTTTGCACACAACGATGACGAAACGGTTAACGTGGTAATGTGCTTCACAGCCCTCAACAATATCCACCCGGCAATCAAGCACAATATATAGATTCGTGGCGAATTAATCAATTCGGAATACAGTGAGAGGTGTTTAATTTTATATACACTCATTGCAAAATCTTCCCTTTTCTAAGAGGCGAAAAATTTCAATTCTACCGCGCAATAATTGTCACAGTTTCACCCTTTTCAAAGCCACAGCGTATCACAACGCATTCAAAAGACTTCAACGACCGAACAAGACGGAAGCGCGTGGCAGGGCGAACATAAAAACTAACACATAAAACTCCAACTCCAGCCCGATAGCACTATCGGTAGATTGCTCTACGCTACATAAATCACCTTTTTTCCGATTAGATGAAAACGGTGGCGGGAAACAAATCTTACTTCCGTGCGGACGAAGCACGATTAATGATGAATAAATTATAATCACCACAGTCAGGCTCAGCTCTGCCGGGCAGCTAACGGCTCGGAAGCATCATGGCTTGCCTGTTTTATGCGTTCAGCTTATCGCCCTACGGCGCCCTACGGCTCGGCAGTAAAAGCGCGCTAATCTTCCCAAACAAATTCATACATCAGATAGCCGTCAGGCTGCTGATGGACAGTTTACTATCAATCAAACCCTAAATTCTCTCTCTCTGCCGCACCGTGGTGGAGGGGCAGGCTGATCGGCGTTGGCTAAGTTCTTCCCGGCGAGCACGGCGAGAAGAAAGGGCACCCACTCCATCAATGTCCTTGACGGCCAATGCGGGTGGAAGGATGGTTTTTGTTTGCATTATTGAAAACCGTGCAGAAAAACCCTCCGGTACCATTGCGGGGCTTAAAGCTTTGTGGTAAGGTTTCTCAACTGTCTGCTACATGGCTGGTTTTACCACTGCACTTACGGGCGCTGCAATGTTTATCCTCCCGGTCGGAGCCGTTTCGTAAACGGCGTCTCGCTGAATGAACGATGGGACAGCTCCATGAAGCCAGCATATCCAGCATCCAGCGAAATGCATTGGACATATCGACAACAGCCGATCTTGGCAGGCTAGCAAAACCGAACCCTGTTTTCATCTGCACTCGGTGAAATCGATGTGTAGTTTATTCCTTACGCTCTAGCTACCTACCGTAAGCTCCCAGCTCCCCTGTCTTCTCTCGTTTTGATCCGATTCGATCCGGCTTTGAGCGGTGTGTGCAGTTTTGTTTGTTCGATTTATCGTGATCAGATAGCTTGTGGTCAGCGGACTCGCAAGAATCGAACCAATCAATTTTCCACCACCGCCACCCGAAGCTGAAGAAGCACATCCATAGCGTTCTGGCATGGCGGTACGGTAATCCGCGAAACCATCTCGTTCTGCGGCGATCTGTCGCAAAGTACAGTGGTCTGAGTGACAAATGTAACGCTTGGGTAACAGCATCATCGCCACTCGCCGTGAACAACTGATGGGACGGACTATATTTTGTGCGGAAAATTGAACAAAGTGCTGTACAAGACATTACAGAGTGCGTTTCTTTCTGTGCTCAATAATTCACCCGCAGTATTGAGAGTGTTTTTTTTAAATGGAACGAATCGTTTGGACCTGCAGGATGATGGGAACAGATGCGTTGATGAATCGGGCAATCTAGATCGAATACAAATGATGTTAATTTTCTCCCAAAAAAAGAACACTTGAGTCATTGCTTATCAGATCAGTACAATCGCTGCGGCTGGATCTGTGCCGAGTGAGAACCGCCCGTGCACGCTAATTATGCATCAAGCAATAGAATATCTATTTAGAACAATCTGGATAATTGTATTATGAGCCCATTCGCTCATTCCATCATTTGCATTTTCCTTCAACCGCTGGCGGTTTTTACATCTGCCATCGACAGATGGTGCGGTGTATTCAAACAGCCACAAAGCAATGTATAAAGGAAATCCCTACACGCACTCCTGTAAATTAGCCTCGCTCTTCTTTCAGCGGGGGTTTTTCTTCTGCTTTGTGGGGGTAGCAGGCCCCATTTGATCATTACCTTACGCTCGGCGTTGTCGTTCTACCCGCCTAAGGAAATCATGGCGGCCGCAGCAGCACAGCACCACGGGCTCTAACGCGGGCTCCATACACTTCCCGTGCGCTGTGTGATCAATCAATAAATTATTCCAGCTGCTTAGCTTTTTTCCCACCGGCACCGAGCCACACCGCGCATCTTAAGACGACGCGAGCTGCTAATGAATCTTGCGCGGGTAAGCGCACCGCCGAGAAGGAAATGGAGGATTTTGTGAGAGCCGTCGGTAATGAATTCTAATGTGCGGGGCGCGCGAAGTCGGGCTCCCGTGAAACAGGTGGGACAAGCGGCTGACAGGCTGAAAAGGGGAAAGGGAGCAGGTAGCAGCGCTGGCGAAGGATCCTTCACGCTCTGTCGTCGTGAGTGCGGGTGGAAGTGTTTTAAACGGGCATAAGCAGGGGTTGAAGCGCTAGAAGAGTCATTCGTATCACGCAATTGGATCTCTTAAATGGGGTCTATTTTTGCGAAAGTTACGAGAAGCATTACATAAGTCTGCCGCACGGGGTAGAATATGGAACTGTTGCTGAAATCCCCACGGTTGAATGTCAGTCGAGTTGGAACTACCACTGGGCAACTCTTCGACAAGGTTTGGGTGAGCTTCACCTGAGAAAAGGTAAACGGTGCAGTAAACGAACCATTGGCGGAGTACTGATCCATTGCTAGCAAGCAAACTGAGTTATGCTGCAACATCTTTAGCGACTATTTTATCTCGTCATGTATCTTTGCAACGGTGACAAAGGGGACCACGGCAAAAGCAAACCGATTCTGCCACCACCAACCAACCAACCGCATCCTTTGACCTTTTCCATCCGAAAATGACTCACCCGGCTCGAGGGTGAGTGTGTCTGTGAGTAAGTTTTGCAGTTCAGCAGATTGAAGAAGCTACGCCAGTTGCTTCCAACCACCGGAAAAGGGTGAAACGTTACTGCTTAAAATATAAAAATCATTTATTTCCCACCAAGTGGAAGTAGCGAATCTACCGAAAGGTGAAACTAGTAGAAAAAAGGCAACAACGCTGAAACAAAGTGTGTGTGTTTGTGCACTGTTCTAAACAACCAACTGGTAGTGTTGCTGAGTAAAAACAAAACAGAGTGAAGAAAGATACGCAAGACACAACTCACACACACATACCGCCAAATTCTAATATCGAAATTGTATGTGAGTCAAGCGAGGTGGTGACCGTGTTGCCGGAAGCTCGAAGATGTGAATGAACGAGAATGAGAATGAAACAGTAAAACAAAACAACAACAAAAACACGAGCGCACTCTTAGGCTGCTGCTTAGATCTTAGAAGCAGGGCATCACCACCATCAGCCGCAGCAGCAGCATCAGAAGGGGTGAAGAAAAATGCCGAACCACCCGTAAAGGAAAAAGCGAGATAACACTAAAGTCCGCTAGCTTATGAATGATAGTTCGCGATCGGAACGTGATCCCCAAAGACGCGTGGAACGCTTTGGTGGCAGGGCACGAACATCCGAGTAAGCTTCCCGTGTTTTCGTTGCAGCTTTTTTTGGAGCTGAAACCGTGGCGGTTTACCGTCTCGGAACGATTTGCCGGGTTGTTTGTCTTAGCTAAAAAATCGGTGACAGGCCCTTTTCTTGACACTTTGTAACATAATGAAGTGTCTGGTGCTTTATTTTTCCCTTGACTTATTTGATCTGTTTCATTAAAGATGGTCTGATTTTTATGGATATTGAAATTGTTTTGTTCTGAGTTTTAGCAAAAACCCTAAGGCGCAATTTATGACTATTGCTGGTAATATAATTTGAAGTAACATTTAGAGAAAACAAGTGGAAATAATATTTATGAGCTATTCAGCACATCAAAGCACATCTTAAATCTATATCTACATTAAAAATCAGAAAAATTACTCACACACCCAAATTAGGGCTTTTTCTCTTCAGATTAAACATTTATATCAATGTTTCAAATGTTCTCAGTTCAATCTCAAGGATCATTTATTGTCAGAATGTCTAATATTTTTTTCCAATTTCTTAAATTCTGATGAAGTCACTTTAAGTACGTCTAAAACCATACCCAAGTTGCAAAATGATTTTAAGCAATGGCTTTTAATATGAAGCGGAACGTTTGCTATTTTTTTAATTGAAATTATAAATGACTTTAACCTAGCTTAGGTATGTTTTATTAAAAGAGGGCAGACTTCATAACTTATTTAATTTTTTTATTCTGTATAAAAGGCCTTTGTTCATTTTTTAAGGCTGGCTGGCTGACGATCAAATTGTATATATTTCCTCTTTTTTGTAGATTGAGAGATCTTACGTTGATCAGTTGTTGTAAATATAAAACAACATATTAAACGTTATAATGTAATACTCTCAATCCCCTCTCAGGATCGCATGATAGTTCAGAAACAATTATTATTCATCATTATTGCTCACATTTACAGCGCTCAGTATAATCTTTCCACACACTAAAAATATTCTATCGTCATTGTTAATTGCTGAACTAAACAAATAGGCAGGATCTTCTGACATTTCAACTTAAATAAGAATACGTTACCGATGCAAACGGAGATGCAAAGATCGAGCACGGAGGTTGACAAATCGAATTTGAGAAAATCGAAGCATGCTACTCATCTCACTTCACTTTTCATCCAACACTCTCTTCGTGCATTTCTAATCATTTCCTACCTTTGATGTCTAACTTTTCGCGTTTATTCACCTTTTTGTGCCAACCTTTTCTGCTGTTTTTTTCTTCTTGCTTTCGCTCTCTTTATCTCTCCTTTGAGCAAATTTCCACCAGTGGCCTCCAGGGAGAGAGAGAGAGAGGGTCGTCATTGTGCCCTCAGCCTACCCTCTCCTCCTCCCCATCCCCTCACACCTCCTGAAAAGGTCCGTACCAAAGGGTTGTTTTATCATGTAAGCCTCCGGGCACCTTTGGGGACGCGATAGCCATTGGAATCATAACCTGTGCATCATCTGCGCATGTGGCGCTGTTTTACGCAATCTTTCATCAGCTGTTCAGCGTGAGTTCATCCGTTCCTTCCTCCGTTCCTTCTTTCCAAGGGTTTTTTTCTGTGAGTGTGAGTAGCGGTGAGCTCGGGTGTTTTTTCGTTGTTTTAACCAAGAGTTTGGTTCTTTTTTTCCCTTACACCGCTCACCAGCTCATCCTGCTCGAATGCGTCGATGCGTCGATGATTGGCGGGGATGTGAATTTTCCGCCTCACCACCACGCACAGACCCGGACGTCCCCTAGCTAGGCGCTCACAGGACGACACCGGCGACAACCAACCACTTGGGGAAAAAAAACGGGAGACGAAAAGGGAGCTCGGCAGGGCAGCTGAACTATAATTACAAATAAATTGTGCTTCTTTGTTCTTCGGCTCATCATCGATAGTCGCGACGGTTCTGTGCTGTGTCGCGTCGACTGGGCCTGGGCCGCTGGTTGCTAGCATGTAGGTGAGGTTTCGTCGCCAAGATCCGCCGGTCGGCAGGTCGAGTGCGTGAGTCGCACCGCTGTCGCTATGGACGATCATTGAAGCAAATTATTCCCTTCCATAGTGCCGCCGATTGGTGGTTTGCTGTGCCGAGGCAATGAGTATGGCTTTTGTGGTGGGAGCGTCTCTCTCGTTTTTTACTTTATACTACTTTTTTTTCGCATGAAACTCGTGTTTATGCTGCCGTGTTCACCTTACATAAAATGATCGACCACACTCCTGCTGTCATCGTTTCCTCCAGTCCCGCCAGCCGTGGCAAACCGTTTAAGTGCGGGCCTTTTTTAATATATTTAAATTCATCCGTTGACTTATTTATAGACAGTGTGTGGCGAGCCGAGAGAGCGCATCTGCCCTCGCCTCCAGCGCAATCGCCCTGTGTCTATATTTCATCGTTTTTGATGCTCACTTGCACACCCGCCCCGGTAAGAGGGGCAATCAGTACCGCCTGACGGCCGATCGTCACGATACAATGTTGCGCAATGCAGGCTGATGGCGACGGTTGGACACCGGTGCAGTTGCAATTACACGACCTCTCCCTAGCCCGGGACTACTCTGTAAGCGTTGCTGTACTAAATTTACCGACACATTTCCAGCATCGAGTTGCAGCGAACGTTGCCGGATGCCCTTGTTTGTGTCCACTCGTTTTTTTTCGCAGTCCCCGGTTGCCTCTGAAATCATCACATTTGCACGGCACGGCACAGGATGTAAGGTGCATTTGGTCCATGCTGTGTGAAACTTGAGTGAATGCTTTGAACAAAAAAACAGGATTTTTTTATGATGTAATTTGTTGTAATTTTTGAAACTTTGTAAGAATTGAAAATGTCACAGTTAGCATTAATCTGGTTTTGTTTTAATTGTTGCGTGGACTTTATAAACTTATTATTATTCAGGTTTAAAAGACATGTATTATGGCCAATAAGCAAATGTTGGCATCTGATCGTGTCAAACTACATAAAAAAATAGAAAATAAACTAAATAATTCCCATCTTTATACCTCAAAATTTTACCAACCATAAATAATGGCCATTGAGTTTTATTTAAAACAAATGTTTCTTTCAAAATCTCATCCAAATCATCATTCTGCAACCAAATTAACTGTTTTGCAATACACGTTGTAAAACCTCACCATTTTACATGCTTGAAACAATATCATAAATATCAGTATAGTATTTCTGTAAAATAAGGAATATGGCCTGGTCGACGATACGGAAATAATTAAAAAAATGTTTCAATATCAGCTCACTTAATCAGCAAAAATGATTTGCTTTTTTTTCTCTTGATTGTGTATCTCATTTTCATTTGTTTGGTTTAGAATAACGATTAGCCGTTTATCATATCAGGTTGTCTTTATTTGATGTCATACTTGTGTTAAAATTGTACATTTCGTTTTTATTAAAAACACTTTACAAAAAAGGTACATTATAGGAGACTCTTATTTTTTTTTATTCGGTAGTAACGGCCAGGCCGTATTGCTTAAAACTAATAGGAGACTCTCATAATATAATCAAAATCATCAAATCATTTAAAATATATGTTAAGCATAATTACAATGCAGAAAGTAACTGAGAGGGTAGACATATGGTTTTATAAAAATGACTTTATTCCTTTGGTGCGACAAAGGATAGCATAAAAAATGATCAGGAATGCTAGGGAAATTTGAAAAAGAATAGAATAAAATATCCTCCATTAAGGCCCGTCGCCGGTTCGAATCTCATTCGGACCACTACCGCCCCCCATACGCAGGATTGACTATTCTGCTATGGGTACACTTAGTCACAACCCCTCATACGCAGGATTTACAATCTTGATATGGACGGGTACACTTAGTCACACAATGCGGCCTGGCCGTCACTACAGAATAAAAAAAAAAAAATATCCTCCATTATTTTTTTTATATTCAGTCAACCAAGTCAATGCAAAACCAACTAAATGAATCAGAGATACGTGAAATTACGGCGACTTTTCGTTGCAATGATACAGGGGGTCGCTTGCAAGGCCTCTCCCCTATAACGGATTGGCGCCCTGACCATGTCTTTCAGACGTGCTCGGATATGAGCGGGCCAAAGAAGAAGAAGAAGATACTTGAAATTATCAGCACAAGAAAAATACTTATTAGAGATTCATCTTCCTTGATGATTTGATTTGAATCCTAGCATTTTCCTTGTTTACTAGTTTATTTGAGTCTATTTGAATTCACTCGTTAACTTGATCCTGGCAAACAGTCTAGAGTATAGTCTTAAAGATAATTGTAACATTCCAAGCTGCATACGGATTGTATCACCTGTTCGCCCCAATGTACTTCATACCCTAAATGGACCATAAAATCAGCGCATATATGCTAAATTATAAATTATTTTTGCTTGTGTTTCACTACTTTTTTTAAGCTGAAAAAATGTATTATCCTCCTAAACGGCTGCACAAATATCATCATCTTCACAGCCATTTAATTTGAACCAGATTTCACATTAGAAGTAATTATTCTCATACAAAACAACCTCCGTAATTTGACTCTTGCCATTCATGATGCACAAAGGAGTTGTTTTACACGTTAAAAAAAACAAGCGATATATTTTATAAACACTCCAGTTGCAACTACTTCAGCAATTGCAACTCCTCCTCCGCTCCTCCGTCCCAGCTGTGCGGCGGGTTTGCTTTCAAGGCAGGCACGGTACATATTTCGGCGTGCATAAAGAAACAAGCTTCTGCTGCTGTTTGCAGGTATGCTGAACTTTCGGGCGAAATTATATTACTATGCCAGGTTCATTAACTCCAGCCGACCGCACCGGCCAGCCCGGCCAAATGCTTCGGATTGTTGAGCGGAGCGTACCCGAACGGAAAGGGAAGCCAAAAACGCAACCCCCCCTATCCGGAACCACCCCTGCCTGCACTCCACATCCACCCATGGTCCGGGCGAAGCGCGGCAGCCGACATTGCGAGTGGCGAATTTATTTGATTGCTTTTATGTTACCCGTTGTCACATTATTCATACGATGATTAGAGTGTCGCCAAATGTTTGATTTAGCATCAACGGCACACAATAAAACAAGCACGGGCTGCTCGAGGCCTGACTGGAAGGGACGGTATGTGTGAGTGTGGTTTTCGGATTGGACGTCTTCTGGAGCATGCCCCAACCCCCTGGCCCATGCCTGATGCTGGGCGGACCCTCAAAAAAAAAGAAACGAATCGATGCAATACCACTTCCACATTTGGACACAGTGACAACAGCGGACGTGTGTGTGTTTGCGGTGCCGGACGGAGCTGCCGTCCCACCTAGCGCGCCCTCAATACCGTATCACGCCAGAGACACTCACAGAATCACATTGCGGCGGCAGCTAAAACACAAGCAAATTTCAGCCAACTCACGGTGACTCTCGTGCGTGAAAGAGAGAGAGAGAGAGAGTGGTATAGAACTAGCGACGAACAGCAACAAATAAACAAAAAAACACACACACAGGCAAACGGCCAAAAAATAAAAGATAAAAACAGACAAGAACCACGGTTAAACACAGAACGCAGAACGCGAAAGGAGAATGTCCGGTCAAAAATGACGAAATTGACCAAAAACGTAATCGCGAAACATAAAAAGTATACACACACACACATGGGCGGGCGCGCGCGCGTACCAGGGCTGGCAAAACGCTGGCGGTGGCGGTCGCGCGCGCTCCAAGTAAAAGCAAAAAAAAATACAAGGAGACAAGAACGATCCGCGCGACCAACCCGACGACATCCAGCCGACGACGACAGCGTCAAAGCAGAAAGCTTCAGCATCGCTTGATCGAAGGCAATCTCGCTCGCGCGGCTCCGCGGTTCCGCCCGGTTGGACAGTCGCAACAAGTCAAAGGAGCAGTCAAAAAGTGCTCCACTCTTGCAATGGGATGCGAGGGGGAGGGGGGAGATGGGAGGTAAGAGGGATTCTGGAGGGCGAGTCGAAAATAAATGGTCATCCGAAAATCGCTCACTCAACTCGCTGTGCAGCGCAAATAAGCGACCGTGCCCGGAGGAGTCCGTAAAACGCCAACGAGCGAGCGGTGAGGATCAAGACCTTGAGCACCGCAACATCCACACCCCTCCCCCTCGGGGAATGTCACTCTCGCGCGCGCACTTATGCTACCGGTTGGGCTCGGCTACCCTCTGCTCGGAACCGAGTTCGATGGATGTATGTTTCCGGATTCGGCAACCTGGTGGTGGAAAAATAACACATATAAAGGAAAACAAACAATCCCACGAGAATTGTCGCTAAAGGGAGGAGGCATCCAACTACCTTCTATCCATTAAACGGAGTTCCCTTCTCTCCGGCCCTCCCCCTCCCCACACAATTCCAGCGTGTGGGCAGTGCAACGATGAAGAATATGCACCGAGGATCGCTTCAGCCCGAAAAGCAAAGCGAAATAAAAAAAAACACACACACACACAAAAGCAAGGGCCATACTTTGTCGCAAATCAAAAGCCTTGCGGGCCCGTTTTACCTGCGGTTCCTTGAACTTGGGCCAGATTTCGACCTCGATTTTCGGGGGCCGCTAGCGCTTCACGCTTCACTCATGTTGCCGCTCAAGTTCTCATCTCAGCTCGCGCTGCACATTCCTCCACCGCAAGCCCTCCCTAACGGGGGTAGGATGCGTTTGTGCGAAACTTTATCTTTCGCGCCGGGGACGGGAACATCTATCGCCACAAAGACCCCCTCGCTGCTCGGAAAACAATGCACCGCACACAACAGAAAAAGTAGCTTCGCTGCAAACGAAAATGGGCAAACGAACGATGGTGCGAACCGAAAGCGAGCGAGCGAGCACCACACAAAAGCCCCTTTGCGGTACCGATGCACTGCACCGGGGTGTGTTATACATATTTTTATATATTATTAAAAAAGAAAGACGCGTACGCGAGATCTTACTCTATATAAATTATTGTTATCGTGGCGGTGGCGCAAACGAAAAAAAAATCCGGCAGTGGGGCCGGGCGAGGAAGGGCGGGTAAAAGGCAAGGGAAAACACACACACGCACGCACGCTTCGCTTCGGTCAACGGGTGATGGTCATAACGTGAAGGGACGAATCAAAAATGATATTAAGAAGACGCAAAAAACGGCCCTCTGACATGCATGCATATATATATATATAGTGTGTGCCAGGGGAATGATGCACGTACACCAGTGCGCATCATGCAATCATCTTGCAGCAAACTAACACCATCCCTCATCTCA
>KB670547.1:50818-75927 GCA_000349105.1 Anopheles epiroticus
CCCCCCCCTCTTTCCATTTACAACCCACGGCGGGAGGGAAAAAGCCATCCCACGGAACATCGTCGTTCAAGTTTCGGGAAAAAGTACCTGCCACCGGTTTGCTGCGCAGAACCGATGCGCGATGTCCACCAATGTGGACACCATTCCCTCCTTCCCTACCCCCCCTCTTTGTAACCTGTGTACGGTGCTGGTGTCCCCGCCGTGCTGCAGCATTCCATCATGGGCATTCGACGGCATCACAATTTGGTAACCGTTTTTCGTCGATCATGCACCATCACGCTCCATAATGTGCCCGTGTCTTGTGATTGGGCTCAATCTCCCTTCCCTCCATCCCCCATCCAGCACCCGGATCTGTCACTGGTGAGGAAGGAAAGACAGCGAACGGGAAGGGGTATGGGGGGGGGGGGTCGTTATCGGTTTGCAACGGCGCGGGTTTTTGTGCCGTTGGGATGGTCATCCCCTTTTGCCTTCTGGAGGTTATTGCTTTTGCCCGGAAGTACTGGTATGGGTGTGTGTGTGTGTGTGAACGTGTGTGTGACCGGCGGGGAGGGGGTTCGAAATGAGGAACGAGTCGAACTGGGAAGAGTAACGGCTCAACGCCATCGATCGATCGGTCGAATCTGACGAAACCATGTCCAAAAAATGCGAGCGCTACTTGTTTGCGATATGATAAACGCAGTGCAGCATTCACCCGAATGCATTCACCCCACTCCCCTCTCTACCCCTTTTCTGACGGTGCTGGTGAATGTTGAACCGAATGACAATGCGCCCTTTTGCCAAGGGCCAGGACACCGGCACTAGCAGCAACAAGAAAAAGGGGAAAAGGAAACGGACAGAGAACGAGCGGACACGGCCGTGCGCGGGGGCTAGTGTCTCTTTTATGCTTTTTGCTGCCTAAAATATTGTGATGTATTCAAAACAATAACGATTGTAATAAACAAGAGTTAAACATGGGCGCGGGTAATTGATTTAAAGCTCGTTCCCGAACGAAAGAACGGGTGGAAACGGTGGCAAGGGTTTCGGACCGAGTGCGACATAAACAATGTAAATTGGATCCGGAACCCAATAAAATCGCTCGCAGTCGCATCACATTGCCAAGAATATCTGTGTGTTTGTGCCTGTGTGTGTGTGTGTGTGTGTATATGACGCAGGCATATGACGAAATGGAAATGTGGTATGCAAATTTTGGACGATCCTTGGCATCGGTAGGCCTTCAGTAGCGAAAACGAAACGTTTTTCAGAGGATTCGGAGCTTTTTGAATGCTTTGTTCCATGATAAAGTTATTTTTCATTTTAATAATTTTATTTAGTTTATACCTAGTATCGTTCAAACATTATAAGTATTTTTTATAATATTATTTCAAAATAAAGAATATACTTAGTGAGTTACTGAAATGAAAGCACTTGTAGAACATAAATGAACATCAGTTTAATATGCAAAATCAATTCACGAGTATTCTTGTTTTTAACCACCCTCTTGACAATATGTTGGCAAGATGCTTAAACCAGCTTCTTTAAACAAGTGTTCTTTAAAAACAATTTTTTGCATGGCATTTACATCAACTCGATATGTGTACCAAACAATAGGTGTAGCCTGTATGAGCAGGTTCTATGTATTTGTAAATAAATAAATACAAAAATATTCTATGTAAATAAACAAATAAACAAATTTGTAAGTGGAAATCACTGCATAAAAAACTTAGAACAACTTTAATTGTTTAAGTTTTAATTTTTTGAAAGCAGAAACATCCAATGTATTATTCAGCAAACATGTGTCTTTTTTGCCTTTAAACGACATGGATGTTTTAAGGTGGTGAAAAGCTTATCTTAGCTGCCTGAATGCTTAGTTGAAGTATAATGTGTGCAATTTAAAACTTTTTTGTTGCTTCGGGCCTTTCAATAAATGCGTTTAAAATCTTTCCTCTTTCATCAACTGCTAGTTTCTCACATTTTCGAGATTAAAACCGATAAGCTCAAAATTTTTCACTTTAAGTACCTGATAGTAATTGTTAATTTATTCCATACAAGCCACTGTGTATCGTTTATTCTCTACGTTGTTACTCAAGTTTGTCCTGGGAAAAAAATGCGCTAAAAACAGCCTTATTCATTACCATTCGGCCAAATGACTCATGTTCTGACACTGAAGGTATTCATTGTGCTGTTCTATTGCAAAAAATTAAACACTCGTGAACTTGTAAATTAAAATGCTGTTCTAAAATGAAAAGTTTTCATAGCAATACCATTTTAATGTGCGAAATGTAGTATACGTCTTTCGATATGTCTTAGACCAATCACACACCTCATGATGTGTTGTCGAACTCTTCTATGTTTTTCTTCCTGTATAGAGTTTGTCGACACTGTCGCTCATTAGCAGGTCTGCAGCTAAACCAGTGCGTTCCCCTGTTGAGTTCAGCAGTAAACACAACACAGCATCCGCTCTCGAAACCAGATCGATGCGAGCAATTAAGCCACCATCCCAGCCGCCATCCAGTGCACAAGTATCCGCTCCGTAACGCGGTAAGCACTGCACTAGAAAACCATTAGGCCAACGAGGGGAACTCCGAGGCTTTTTTCGAATTTCTATCGGATGCTATCGGATCCGGTGCAGCCGGATGGAACTGAGATGGTTTGCTCGAACCTCAACCTCCTTCACTGAAGCTACCTGCTATTAATATGCTTTTCAATTATAAACACATTACATTAATGTGTTTTTTTGCGATTGAACGATCTCGGGAAATGGGTAACGCATGCACACCCGGGTGCGGTCGCTGGAAGCTGTTGGTTGTTTTGATAATTTTCCACCTCTCATCGTGGCCACCGACCCGGTTGTGTATGTTTTGTGCTAGCAGCATTAGGTTTATTTTCTTTCTTTTCCCGTCGTACGGTGACGTCCGCGGGTCAATGCTGAATCGGTAGCCCAGACGATGTTTGATCTATTAATGTGCGCTTAATATGCAAATGGTTGGCTTTCTCTGACACCGGGTGCCAGCTTCGCGTCAAGTGCTCGCCGTTCAAAGTTTGCTTTCCTTCTGATGCAATTAGATGTTGCTGCGGTGGAGAAATTGATCAAATTACATATTTTATGAAGAAAATAGATCGTAATAATTAAGGGCAGAATGCATTACATTAAAAGCCTGAAACAAAAGAAAAGGTTTGCATATTAACTCATTTATGTCTAGGTAATCAAAATTCATACAGAAAAAAAACATAAACAAATAATAGAAAAAAAAGACATGTACAAGTCATTTTGCTTGATATTATCTCAACAAATATCAATAATTTGTGTTTTGTACTAAAGCAAATAAGCTAATTATGAGCCTGGTATTGCTTGGCAATTTCACCGATCGTGAAATGTAAGTTTATATATTTATTGTTATTACACAACCGGGGCTTCATGAGGTTTGATATTTAAAAACTAGTTTGTCAATTTTGAAATAGAGCAATTGGTTACATGAATTAAATTCGCCCTAAGCTCCTCAGTCTCGATTGGTCCATGAATAAGTTTGTAGAGTTGTTAAAGTCGTATAAGACGACCTCTATGTTAAATTCTAGAATCTAAAAGGGTCACGATTACCAAAAAGGTCCTAATTCGATTCTCTAATATTTTTAATCTGAGTTGCATCGGTCTATCAGGAATAGGAAAGTTTACAAATGAAAGAATCGTTGCTGAAAATATGTTACTTCGCATAAATTCAGCTACAAAACTACAAATGAAAGTCTTTCTTTTATCCACAAGATCTAAACCTACATCTGTGCACGTTGTCTGATGTGATGGATTATCACTACTATCCTGGCACGGGTGAAGTATAATTGTGTGCCTGGCTACTTAATTTTCTTTGAATGCTCTCCAGATGATTAACAACGAAGTATGTATGGTTGAACCACAGCACACAGCCATATTCGAACACTAAACGCATTAAGCTACAATACTAAACCTTTAGGCAAACAGGATCCGTAAAATCTCATATCATCTTCGTCAAAAGTTCATCTATTTGATTTCCCTTCACGATTCCTCTGTTTAATTCATACTTTGTTCACACAGCAAAATTGGATTGGAATATTTTTATACTATCCAAACATGAGATCAGGGATTTTTTTTATTCAGTAGTAACGGCCAGGCCGTATTGCTAATTTATTTTAATGCCTTTTCTTTTTTGTTTATGTTAAATCGTTTAAGAGCGATTCCAAACTTGATTCAAATAATAATTCAAAATATACAATTCAACTCTCATTTTCAAGGATATTATGCATGAACGTTCTATTTCTTTGCCCTGTATTTTAGGTAAATCTATTTAACTTCGTGTCTAGGAATAATATAAGAGACTAGTAGAGACGAAGCAGCTAAAAAGTTAACAATTTCATAAGCCATAAGTGACCTGCTCAAAACAAAAACAGCCGAAAACAGTCTTCCCACGTCAAAACCAACGTGTTACTTGTTCCTTCCCAGTCCCAGCCCAAACACAGGTCTCCATAAACACGAACCCACACACACACACACGGAGTCCTTGCCGAGTGCGCGGTAATGATCCGTGGCGGACGTGTTGGCCCGGGAATAGCGAAAGTACGAAGAGATGGAACCGTAAGAAGATAATCTTAACAATGACACACTCTACATTCCATTCTCTGTCGTCGCCCGTGAACCGCGCAGGGCTCCGATGTTGAACGGCGGACAGCGAAAGACAAAAAGTGTGCACAGTTCGCCGCACTGCCGTACGGGCCTTGCCACGGTGTGCAGTACATGCACCGGTTTTGTTCTTTTTTTTTTTCGTTACCTTGTCCTGCAAGCGGACGCAGTGAGGAAAACCGCAACAACTTCTTCGCCAGGCGCGAAACGAAGGACAGGTGCACTTGGAGTCGGGTAAAAGGGGAGGGGGGAGAGATAGTAGCGAATGAGGTAGGGGGAGGCAGGGAAGGTAATTTGTTCACTCTGTGCCCGGAACATGGGGGACACAGCAGTGTGTGCCTGTGCCGTTCCCGCCCGCCGCCACACCGGGGATGTAGCCGTGGACAGATCTGTGCGGCTGTCTGCAGACCTACCACACGGTTGGCACTGTCCCTGGCCGTGTCAGACACGCGGCACAAACCTACCGTAGGAAGTCGTTTGCGCTGTGGCTTCAGCTAGATGCTTCAGCTGAGAAGTATCAGATGATAGCCCACCTGATCAGAGGGGGGTGAGCCTCTGCGTCGTGTGCTATAATTTTCCATTTAAAATCATATTTATCAACTTCGACCGGAGGGAGAAGGCGAAGGCTCGCCGGGATTGCGTTCCTGATGTGCGGACCTCGCGTACGTCTTGAAACCTGCAGCCGCATGGGGGGTGGACGGCGGCTAGCGGCAGGCTAGACTGTCCACGGATCTATAGCCACAATTCGTCACAGTTCCATTTGAATCGAATATGGCACAAACATGGCTGCTAAAATATGCGGCCGTGTTCTTTTCTTCTGTGCGTTTTCTTTTGCGTTCGCACCCTGTCCCCGGGAGGTTGCAGATACCGGTGGTGCCCTTCTTTTCCCAGGTGTGATCATTTGCACCGGACTGACGCTGGACTAGTTCGTTTGGTTTCTTCCGCACGGTGACATTTTGTGCTGTCTGGGCGACTCAACCCGTCAACGGTGTGACTCGCATTACGCAGCCACTGCTACGCACTACGCTTCCACCTAGGTAATTGATGAAGTGAGATCTGGGTACGAATAGTAAGATTGATTTCGTTTTAATTCTCTTAACAGAGTAGGGTGGGGGGGGAGTTGTGGTTAGCGTTCTTGCCAATACCATCCTTCCCCCCTCCCTTCCCAAGGAGGGTGGAAGAATGCCGATAACAACTTTGCCATAAATTGTGACCATATTCGCGATCGCGCTAAAGTGAAATACGAGTGCGCCCTACGCTTGGACGCAGTGCAGAGAAACTGCAAAACCGGAACCAGACTCCTTCCCGTTCGGTGTTGGGGGCGGCGAGGGAGAACGAACCCGGCACAGCGCAACGTCTGCGGTTTGTCGTCAGTGGCGTCAAACGGCCGAGGTGTCGTACACTCAGCACTCAGCCGCGCGAATATCATCGGTTGCCATGTCTAATTCATGCAATTCCGTTCCCTGTTTTTTCCCCTTCGGTCTCGCTCTCCTTTGCAATACGCCCCCTCCCCCCTCCCTCCCATTTGGGTGGTGCTCGGGTGGACGCACTCGGCGTCGCAGTTGCCGTCATGCCAGTTGGGGTACCGGGCGCGGATAAAGCGCCTTCGACCGGCACGGTTCGATGTACCCGGTTTAGCTGGGTAGGAGACGGTGGATTCAGGGCCACCTTGCCAACGGCACCGGGAAGATGATTACTCGCAAATTCTTTTTCACACGCAATCCACCGTCCCGCCCGCCCACCGTTTGTGTGTGAGAGCACGCGAAACCTTCGAACGATTGTGGCGCAGCAAACGGGCTCTGCTGGCCGCCCGTTAGAAATCCATCCGGGCCGGGGCAACGGGATGGTGCTGCGGTGTGGCGTTTTCGGAATGTCGGTCGGACGGCCCTGCACACTCGACGTCCCCATCATCGGACCTAATGAAGTCTTAATGAGGCGATCCTGATCATATTTTTAATGAGCAAAAAAGGCATACGTACGAAAAGCAGCAGCAGCAGCAGCTAACTGAACCAAACAGCTCGTCACAGCCCACTAATGGCAGTGTGTCATGGTGCTGCGACCTCCTGCGTATCACGCTCCCGACAGCAGCGAGCTACGGAAGCAGCAACAGCAGCGGCAGCAGCGGCGGCAGAAGTGGCACCAGAAGCCACCAGAACCCGCAACATCAACTTCAGTATTAAGTGCGGGAGCCGCGCACATCAACGCCTTGCGAGTGCTAGAAAACGGAAATCCATAAATAAGGATTAAAACAAACGTGTTCGGCCAAGGGTGATGAAGTGGGGGGGGGAGAGGGCGGGAAGGTGGGGCGAGTGAGCTTTTCGATGCAAAAACGTAAGACCTAGACCACGGCCGGCACGACGACGACGCACAGCCACAGTAGTAAGTCACGACTTTTTCGCCGGCGACATCGCTGGACCAGAGGGCGAGGAAAATCGTTCCACATGATAACTTGCCCGTGTTTTTTTTGCTGTGCCGAAGAATTTATCCACTCTACTCGCGGGAAAGGATAACGGACGTTCTGTTGATGTGGTGGAAGCGTTTGGTACTTTGGAAAATATACCCAAAGGGGAGAAAACGCACAAATGCAGCTAAAATGCAGCAAAACCAAATTTAAACCCTACCTCATACTTTCCCTTATCAAATGGCTAATGCATCAGGACAGGGACATTCTTTTCTGCTATCGGTAGCGCTCGTTTCTGCCATTGGTGATGGGAGGAGGGATTTACTTTTGTTACATACAACAACTGTAAAGAGTGTTAAGTAGCTTACTTTATGGTGGAAATAGTACATTAACTGTTCCAGTATTTATTTGTAGTATTAATTTCTGACAGTAAATCTCGTTAAAATTGAGTGATTTTTTAGTGTGCCTGGAATCTAGACGTTTAAGATATGACTTTATACCTCTTGGCTTGAAAGGGGTGAACATCAAAGCTTTAAATTAAATTGTAGTCGTACATCAGCAATGTTTGTCATGTTTGTTTGTTCATACTTCCTTGAAAACATGATGATTGATTATTGATTGTTTTCACTACTTTGTTGTACATAGTTTCCAAGACTATCAACACCTAGATCAAGCCAAGACGTGCATACTGAGTAAAACTGAGTGTGTGATTTGAAGCCTACAGTTAATTTTATGGATTGATTCAACAGAAAGTGTGTATATAAATCATTTTACTCGCCTTCTGGATGATGCAACTCTCTTTTTGCGCAGATTGGAACCTCACAATTTTTAGATTTAAATTATGCACTCATTGTGTCCACTAGAAAGATACGAATTACTCAATCAATCACAAAAATATATACTGTAAGGGAAGCAAGAAGCGATTGATTTGAATTAAGTAGGGAGTCATCTGACAGCACGAAAAATCAAAGATGTGCTTTCCTGATAGACTCAGGGAGTGAGTGATTTTGAATTACTTAAAAGATTATGTTTACAAATGCCAACTGAGAAGTTAATGATTTGAATCACTGCGGCACTCATGAGCCTTGTAACTTGGGTCTTTTAAAAGAGTGATCATCTTCATCTGTTGTATGTAGCTATAGTAACAAGATATTTTTTGCATAAGATATAAATTTGTTATTTGTTTGTTTTAAAAGAACTCTCACGCAATTAGCTATCAAAAGGTTACTACATGTACACTCAGATGGTACCCCAAGTTCTACTTTCGTACGCTTAAGATTTTTAGATCAAATGAATGAAGTCAAAAACACGTTTTATATAACTGGCACTTCTTATCAATATGTCTGTTATAATCGACCTATTCAATTTCTTCTAGCTTGCATCCAATCTTTCACCTCCATTTTTATTCCCAACTCTATCTGCATTATCTCATTTAACCTCATGATTCTTTCACACTTTTAAGCATGGCCGATAACCTTTAGTGCCGTTTTTTTGCTTTTATTCTAGCTTTTGCTATTGGAACTATTAAATAACTCTTCGATTTTAGTGTGCTTGATCAGTGACCTTAGCATGTTATATTCATTTCTACCATGTAAAAATTCATGAACCCTTCAATTCAACTAACTTCAAACTCACGATCACTAAAACATTATTTCTGTATTTTCCTTTCAGCTAAAACGACCGTCCTCTATTGAGACACGGCATCCCTATTGTGAAAATGTGCACAAGTTAGTCAACTCAGTGCTCCGTAATGTGTGACCCGCACAACTATCCCGCGCTCCGGTGATATACATCCATGCCGTTTTAATGCTCCGTGCATTGGTTTAGTGTGTGTGTTTTTTTTCTCTTTAATATCCTGTCATTCTTAAAAACCGTGTTTCTTTTTGTTATCGTTTGTTAGTTTTTTGTTTATAGTTGTGCTTTAAGAAAATTTGATTCTGTGCGAAAGCATGTGCGCAGCAGAGTAGTATGACTAGTCTAGCACAGCACCAGCAGCACCGTACGTTGTCGAAAGGCTGCCCACTAACGTCGTACAGCGCGTATCGTGATGCACAAGGTCAGCTCGCTCGCGACCGGTACAAGCATGAACCAGCATCAAAGTGACCTAGTGACTTCAGTGACCGTATCGAAAGGAACCGCCGGCGCGCTCGGGACGAAGCCGTACGTTGCCAATGCCCCGCACGGCTCGTCCACGCTCAACAACAACAACCTGAACAGCAAAAACAAAAACCCTTCCACCCAAGCGAACGCCACCGATAGTGTAATTCATATGACCAACGTTAGCGTGCCGCCGAAGCTGCTCGTCCCCAACGGGAAAAGTCAAGCGCCGGCCGTGCCCTCCGCGCCGGACGCGCGGGCCAAGCAGGTGCTGAAAGAGGCTGTCGATGCGGTTGTAAATAGTTTTGCCAAACACACGCAAGGATACGGGCGAGGTAAGACAACTAGAACGATAAAAATATGTTTTATTTACTTTATTTTATACTTCAACATTAGCTTAGAGAAGTAAAAGTTCATACAGATTTGTGCTCGACAAAACAAGGGATCCTTCATTAGGATTTCCCATTACGTACTGACTTTAAGCTCCAAAAAGGCTGGATCTTCCAGATATGTTAGTGCAGTGGCTATGTTTAATCATTCCTTATGGAAACACCAACAAAAACGCGGGCAATATGTATCTTGCTTCTGACTTCTGACATTTGCGAAAGTTATAAAACTGTCTATACCTGTAAAAACTCTAGACGACTGTCTTAATTTTCTAATATACTACTCTATTTTTTTTACTTTAATCGAAGATCGATGTTCCTCCAACTTTTTGATTTTGTGTGCCGATTAATTGTCCTTTACGATCTGATTGTTGCTGTGAAAATAACAAACAAAAACAAAGTTGACTGTATAAGGAACGGAAGACTTATCTTGTTTTAGCTTAGTATATGACTCTACACTAGACTACACACAGTAGTCTGATGAAATAATTAGACATGCAAAAATTCCTCAGTTTCAGTAGTAAATCAAATCAAAAATCTCTGAGTAGAATTGCAGTAGAGGTCCGTTTAAACTAAAGAGGTTCCCTAACCGACGGATGACTAGAGTCCTTGGTGGCCACCAACTCCATTGCTGCTAAGGTGTGATATTTAAATTTACAAGGAACTTTGACGATTTAGTGTCCCCCAAAAACCTTGTTCTATAACTTTGTAGAGCCTGTTTAAGGATATTGTTCTATCATGTGATCCAAGATAATAACTTGTGGGTTGAGAGAACTGAAGTAAACTTAGCTAACAAAGGGTACGCCATTCGTCTATGAAACTAAAGGAAATAAAAAACCACCTTAGTCCCTGGACGTAGACCCTGGAAGTCAGACATATAAATGTATAGCTTGATTGCATCTAAAATATTTCCCAAAATCTGAATTCCTATTGCTTCTTACCAATCTCCTATTCAGACGCAAAAACTTAGCTACTTATGTACATGTACTATTTTACTCTGAAGCTCGTTAAGCGTGACGTGGCTGGCGAGTGTAGCTGATAAATAAATAAAAGTAATAATAACAATCCAATCTAAGAAAAGCTTGTAAAAAATCGGGTTAATTACGGTCAGTGACTCTTTCGCCTGACCACCACCGCTATCTGACATCAGCCTTTACAATAACCATCAAAATAATGCATTTGATGTCGATGGACCGATGCACCGAATGGCAACTGATGCGCGCGCTGTCCGTTGATCATTACTCATTATGACAGCGATATTTGGGGCATTGCATTCGCGAATCGATTGTGTGCAATTTCGGAAGGGGGAAACAAATGCACATACATACACACACAGATGATGTACCAGCTCATCAGGACATCTTCTGGGCAGGGCCTGGGACCTGTGCATTTGTCCCGGACCGGTACTCCTTCAGCTCTATCGCGAAAGGATGACCAAAAATCCATTATTCGGCTGCGAATGATTACTTTTCATCATTTTTGGAAACTCATCGTCAGCTACCCCGAATGCCGATGCCGACCATGCAGATATAGGGTTGGATGAATTGAATGCACCACGCCATCCTGCAAGGTGCCTGCTCAGTGCTCCAAAAAGCAATATTTCAGAGCGCTATTCATTGACGGGCTGCTCCACCACAATGGGCAGCGATGTACCGTTCGTTCGCTCGCACCCAATGCACATCAGGTGCACAGCATCAATTTCCAACCTTCGAAAAAAAGGAAGCGTTTTAAATAAATCTTTTCAAATAGCACAATACATCATTGCCAAAACCACTCGCCCTGAGTGGACGGTCCGAGAGTCTGCTAATATTCTACGTCCCAAGAATGGTTCAAACATCAGGCACATACCCCATCAGGAACAGGGTTTTGCAGCAGGAATGGTAATGCACTCTCCCAACAAAACGGTACAGAAGAAATAATCATTCTTTTCCCAACAATAATCGAGCTTGAGTATGACGAAAGGCGTCGCGCCAAATCCTGCCCCGCCACACGATACTGTCACGGCAGAACAATGGAAACCATGTCACTCACCCTCAACTACCGGGAAAGTCGGTTGGAAACATAAAGCTTTCGTCACCCGAAAAAACCGCATTCGAACATCGACCCGCAGGTTCGCCCTGAATCGTCCATTGCGCATCGATGCAACGGTCCCCAAGGGTACATTGTTGGGAGGTGAAAATTACTTTTGCATCAGGAAATGAAGCAAGCAGTAAAGACGACTATTACTTTGCCAGTTCTGGACGATGCTGGATGTTCTTTGTTCTCGGCTTCTTGCCTTCCCGTACCTTTCAACTTGCAGCAGCGATGGCAATCGGCCGCCCAGCCGCAATGCAGCCGAAATGCAAACGGAATCGGTACAAAGAAATCGGCGAGTCATTATTTTGGAAAGCTTAGTCATCAATCATTATTTCGAACAATTTTAAACTTAAAAACCTTTTTTAATGTCCGGCAGGGGTGCAGGAAGCCGCTTGAGCAGGGAAAGGAACCTGGGCGAAGACACGCGGTCCTTCCCTATCTATTTATCTTTACCCACTCTCCACTGCACTGCCCGAGAAAAGGGCTCTTTTGGAAATGCAGTTTTGGGCAGTGCATCCGTTCGGCGCAACCGTGGTTAGCGGCATCCATATGTTGTAGAACGCATTAGCATCGTGTTCATTACCTTGCTACATACGTGTGTGAGCAAAAACAATTTTACAAATTGGAACTGCAATACAATTTGAAATGATGCCTCTTTTACGGTGCCGAACGACCGTTGTGCCCCGATCACTCCGTCCTCCCAGTAATTAATTTAGATTGCCAACAGAAAAAATAAAGATTACGATTCTCCAGAAAACGGGGAAGAAGTTGAACCAAACTTAATGGACTGTCAAGAGTCACTTTTTCATGCGGGAAATCCTTCACCTTCCCTGTGCTGCCCTGTTGCAGTGCAAACGTGTTGCATCGAACGATCTAAGTTTGTCAAAAGTTACCGTACGAATTCGTCAACCGACCGTTACCCGTCTTGGAGTGAAAAATTCGAAACTGTAAATGAGCTTGCATGGATCACGGCAGGTGCTGCTGCTTTTGGTTTTTAGTTTTGCTTCGGGAGTTGCCAAAACAAATGATGATCCATTTGCAACAGAAACATTGACAAATGCACGATGCTTATCGAATGGGGGGCAAAGGTATGCTTAATTGCAGGTAGTTCTAAGTTTGGTGGTTTAATTGAAAACAATGATCGATGGTGAGGTTCACATAACATGTTTTTTGTTTTGGTTCTTGGTTGTAGTTGCTGAGTATTACGATTTTGCTGAGAAAATTTTGCTGAGTATTACGATTTTTATGAATATGTTATTAGTTATATCCTTATTTTAGTACGTTTTTTAATCATTACAAGTTACTTGATATTTTCCTTATCCGCAAGTATAAATCAAAAACTATACCGTTGATATGGAAATTAATAATTTAAATTTACTCCTAAGAATGCTTATTTTTCTAGCACATCATTGAAAGGAAAAGAGCAAAATAGTAAACAGAAAAAGAAAGGGATATGTTTTAATGTTTACGTAATATATTTTTATATTATTGTCTTATAATTAGCATAATCGAAACCAAACTAACCAAACTACCAACCAACCAAACTAAACGGGTTTAACCAATCATAATTCAAAGACATGAATTTAGAGCTCGTTTCAGGCACTGTGTATATCAAATTTAGTGAAACTGTGATTACCTTAACATATTCATACAGAAATCTTGTGCACTAATCCTACACACTACGCAAAATGCTCAAACCGGAAAACAACATTGGTAACACGTTAGCTGGTAGTACTCGTTGGTTGCAATATTTCCCTAAAATTTAAAGCCAATGTAGCAATGCCGTGCTAGAACTGTGTTTATTTTTTAGTTGTTTCAAAAATAAATGTTATAAGCTGAATCAGAATATTTTTAATTTAGATCAATCAAAACAAAAATCATAAGCAGGAATAAGGATGATTTTTTGTAGAATATCCAGATATGCAAAACAAAAAATTATAACGTTTCCCAAATAAAGAACAAGCAACGAAACAATGTTAAATATTCCTATAGGTGTTCAATAAAAATAAACTTTTAATTTATAATAAAAAACGATTTTTTTTAGTTTTCATTTCTTTCTGGTCTGCTACCGACTATGCAAAAAATATGACAACACGAGTAATTGGATCAAAAATCTAGTAATTCACCGTATGAGAGGCCAACAAGAACATTTAACTTATAGATATGTATTCCTAAATTACTTGTTGTGCTACGTATATTGGAAGGGGAGGGGAAGGGAGCTGATAATAAAGGAAATCTCCTCGATCGCCAGCAATGGTATTTGTACGAACAAAAGAACAAAAAGGAATTTTTTAACAGATCTACTTCATATCTTTGCTGAAATGACATGCAATAAGTGACAAAATATATAATGTGGGTGAGATTTGTTTGCAAAAGATACATTATTTTAAGAACCAGATCTTGTTTCCTCTTCTATTACGACGTCAATTTTATTGCTCTTGTACAAATAAATACCATACACTTGAGAGGATGGATTTTATTTTATTGCTTAAAACAATGCTTTCAAATTCAATTGATTCAATTAAAATAAGGAATTTATAAGAAAACTTATAAATGAAAGCGTTTAACAGTGCGAACAATAAAACACTTTAAAACAATACTATCTTGAAGAGATGAGCTCCTTTTCCGCTTTAAATTATTAGAAAGTGTTCAGAACCTTCGGAGAAATTAATTTCAGCAGCAGCAAAAAAAAGGGCACCATAATTCATCATTTCACTAACCTACATTTGCCAGCGTTTGTCCGGATCCGCTTGATCTACCTACGCAAAAAGTGGCCTTTTTTATATTGTGTGAATTCGTTCCACACATTATCAACTCGAGCAACTTCGTTTGCGTTCTGCGCCGTGCTGTCCGGCGTTACTCGCGTTCCTGCGCGGGCATGCGTCCCCACACGGCACGGTACGATTGAATCTCTGCCGGACCACTGCGGCCGAAAAGTCTTGAGAGGTTTATATCTTACCCCCTGAACTGCTTCATAACTTAACGCCGGCCGGTGAACAACAGCGAGAAGGCAGGAAAGGAAACAAAAAACAGCGCACAAACAGTCGTTCGGGAGGATTTTTCGCATCCGGCTTGTGGAGGTTCGGCTCGTGTGTGTGTGTGTGTGTGTGTGTGCCGTGAGAGATGAAACATCTTTCACAATCCCTTTTTCCTGCCCTTCCCACCACAATCCCCTCCCCCCCCCCCCCCCGCCTGCACCGCTTTCTCACTTGCCACGGCTCCAAAAAGGGCGACGAATGGCGACGCACAAACGGACGGTGCAAATTGTGGTGCAAGCCCGTGAAGGTTTCGCAAGATTTTAATAAACAAAATCGGTGCGAATCACACGCAGCAGCAGCTAAACCCACGGTGTCCAGTGTTGGGAAAATGGGAATCGCACGAGTGGCGGTCGCGGGACGCGTTTGCTGCTGATAAACCCGCTCTAGTCCACCGTATCGAATCGGTCCGGAACCGTGCCGTGCGCTTGCACCCGCAGGTAAAATAGTGAGTTATCTTCTCTCGAGGTACCGTTACTCGGTTCAATCAAGATTTCGGTAAGGGAGCTCCTTCCGTGTGGCCCGACGCCCCATCCGGCCGCGAAACGGCAAAAATATGCGTGTGCGCTTATGCTGCGACGCGCATTGCAGCGTGTCGGGTCGGTGTGGCTGCACCTGGGTCCGGTAGAGATGGGAGTCGCACCGTTGTCACCGTCACGATCGCAATCGCGCCAGCCGAACAGCAAGGCAAACGACGACGACGACGACGACCACGACGATGACCCTCCCGTCGTCCACCAAGGTGCGATTGCAGCAAAAAGCCCGTGTGCAGCAACAAATTCTGACACAGCTCCAGATATGGACAATCGTGTCCTTTTTTGCATACAGCTCCGGCACGGTGCACACACTGCGTCAAATATTTTAATCGGTTGTCCCATTATTGATTGTTTATGATATTCGTCATATTTTACTTCACGCGCAGCAAACCCCGTAGAGGTATCCGTAGTTTCCGCACCCCCATCCCTACCCTTCTCTCCCCTCCCCCTCACCTTCCCCACCCACCACGCATATGCCACACGACAGATGAGGATGAGGTGATGGGGCATTAACATTTTCGTTCCACCGAATAAACCATTCCTCACGCGGTTGCAGCTCTTTGTCGCTTACAATCGGCGTTTGTGTGTGTGTGTGCTGCAGTAGGGAGAAGCAGTGAAAAGCAGGCAATGTTAATAGGCATCATCTAAAGGGACATGTGGTGATAATTTTGGATTGACAAAAACCCCCCCTTTCCGCCCTCCCGGATGCACCCGGCAGAGCTGCTTTGCCTTACCATCTGCTTCGCAATGCAGATTCGATACTACCCAGCTCACAACACTATCCTGAGCGAGGCGAGATGTGAAAGTTTTGTAAATGCAAAGAAAAGATATTTTTCTACATATTTCCAAATTTTCAAAGATTTTTGTTGCGGCAATTGGTACTTATATGAATTATGTGTTTTTCAATCCAGGTGTTTAATCTATGTCTTTTTCTAAGCACAAATATTCCTTCGTAAGAGAATGGTTTTTTACTTCACTAGCGATTTCAAACACTTTATATTGTTACTCGATTACAAAAGTTAAATGATAATATAACCTTTTCCGTCGAATGGTCATTGCTTTATGAAAAACCACCTGATAACCTAAATCAATGCAAAACTCGCATTTTAAAACATAAAAAGAAAATTGAAGGTCATATGTGTTAATTTTTTTTTTAGTTTTCTATATGTCTCTGAGGATTTCAGAGAAATTTTAAAGTACTTTTTAAAAAATATGTTAGTATTTACTACAACAAGTCCTTAACAAGTTATTCCCTCAATTAGATTCTGGTTCATTAGAATTTGAAGTATAGAATTGCGTTAGAATTGATAGAAAGAGCATTTTTCTACAACTTGTTTCAATACGCAATTATATCATAAAAATTACGCATAATTACTGTTACAAACGAATTTAAGTTTGATTTAAGTTCATAAGGCATAAACGACTTGTTAAAGTTTAAATTGATACAATGATGAAAGTTGTCTAATTAACCATTGAACGATAAGTACAACGGACCTTACATACGTGTATACAGGGAGTATACACCATTTGTGCTAGAGACGCTCGCTTGTTCTATTATAAAAATTTAAACGTTAGTAATACGGCCTGGTCGTTACTACCGAATAAAAAAATAAAAAGTTAAACGTTAAATGTCAAAGGAGACAACGTGTAAGATACCCTGAATATGGCAGAAGATATAGGACAATTTATTATTAGTATTTAACTTTTCGTTTTAATGAAATAATGCAGAAGATTTAATTATGTATCTAAGTAATCATCATCAAATCTTTTTGCCTCTTTGACTATTAATCAAAGAAATGAACATCTTTAGTTCATCATAATCTTTAATCAACATTGACACTCAAAAAAATAATTCCATTAAATGTAAAGTATTGTTCTTTCAGCAGAATAGGATTAAATACGTATAACCTTTAAAAGAACTTAAATCAAATAAAACAAGACCGTGTTCTATATTAAATCTTTAGTAGTAGTTTCAGTGTAAGAGAAAGGATTGAACACAACATTTTGTACTGAACTTTTAAAAGTTTTTTTTTTTATCTTATATACCGATAGTCGTTTATTTAACATTGCTCTCCCGTAGAAAATTCTTCTGAAAACACATATATTTGCACCCATAACGCGTAAAACCGGTTGAAAGCAAAAGTAAGGTAAGCTTCCGGCTTTCGTTTCGAACGTACAAAGGCGCACGCTCGGTTGCGGCGAGAACCAAAAATTACTGATAATATGTATAAAAATTGAACGGACAATTACGCGCGCTAGTGCACGGTTAACCAGCTGATAGTTATGATGATAAAATTATGCATATTATAAAAAAGACACTGCGCGCTGTTTCGTTATGCATAATAATAAAACGCTCCAGCCCGTCCCACAAATTGATGCCGCCTCAGTACCCACGTCACGTCACCGGCCGGACAGGAGCCAGCTAGAAGCTAACCGGTGGGAGAGAACAAAAAAAAAAAGAAAGATACATTCTTTTCGCATGAGGTTGTGTCACCTTCCTTTTGATATAATTTGTTTCCCCCTGTTCCCATGGTGCCCTCACCTCGAAGCACGGATCGAGAGAAAAAAAAACTTTCTCAAACAGGAAAGCTCCCGGTAGGATGCTTCAATGTGCTGGGGCCTGGTTTCGGGAGGATGGCGTCGCACGCAATACTAATGCGCGAACCCGCATCGGCCGTGGTTGCGTGCGGTAAAACCATTGGTCGAAGTGTAAGTGCACTTACAAATTTAATTAATATTGTACGCTATTTGATATACCGCGGGACCGCGGGCAAATAGCGTCAACTGGTGCGCCACCGTGAGCACCCACCGGAGGGCACTGACCACCGGACCGGCATGGCAGCGGGGCACCGTTGACAGACATATGCAATCAGCTAATATTGATACGTTATTGCGACATGCATCGCGATGCGCTGAGGCAACACCGTCAACCCTTTCCGCTGTCGTCTAGGCTCTAGCAGACTGAGCTAGGCATCGCGGGAGAAGCGGAAAATAGTTTTTAATACGAATTTTTGTTATTACTTTTATTATTATTGTTATTGTTATTATTAGCAGTTTTGTACGGCTTTACGGTCGATCTGCAACACCGCGGGTAGTCCTATAAATCAGAGCCTCCGCACCCTCTGCATCCCCGGGGCACAGCTCATTTGCCTTTCGGGCTTCGGAATATTGATTTTCCCCAGCCCTGGCGAAAAAGGAAGGGAAAACGCGATCACGCTTTTGTCGCTTTCCGTGCGTCCTCTCCATCTCTCTTTGCCTACGATCTGGAACGACGATCGAGCACGATGCTCAATTTTACAGGCAATAACCTACAAGAAGTCAGCAGCAAGGCACAGGCAGAAAGATAGAGAGAGATGTGCGCGCAGGAAACTATTACGCATTCATCGACGCATCAGCCTTATCGATGCTGGTGCTGCCTTCACCGAGTGGTTGCCGAGTCGCGCACTCTCTAGGTTTAAATTCATGCCTTGGTCATGGTTGCCCTCTCGCACCGGCCGTCCTGAAATGTTCCGAAATGCTTACGCCGCAAGCAGCGCTGAAACGATACGTACCACCGCGAAGGACACAAAGACACAACGCGCAGTGTGCTAAGAAAATTATCAGTTTCTTACCTCTGATCATCTTTTATGTCACTACAAATTTTTATTACATTTCTGTGCCAGCAAACATAAGCACCGCATTGTGTGTCAGCTCCTGCTGCCCGTTGCTGACACGCAGGATGGAAAGAAGGCGGATGAGAGAAAGTGAGGGAAAACAGCGGGAAAATGAGAACTGATCGAAGGTGATGGCAAGAAGCAGTCACGTCCCCGTGGCCTCAACAGGGACGGCTTCTTTTCGCACTCTTCTGCACTGAAGCCTTCTAAAACTCCTCACGGCCGTGTTGGCCGCTTGCCACGAGACCGGAAAGCTTCATGCGGTGGGAAAAGCACATCAAGCCCGGGACGAGCTCGAACGCTGGACGGAAAGCGAGAAGCAGCTAAAGACACAAACCCTCCACCACAAGGTGCTCCGTTTCTTGTGCCATTATACTTGTCACTGTCCTTGCAGGGAAAAAAGGGAATTTGTTTTTTTTTAAAGGTGCAGTAGTTGTTCCTTCTCACACACATTTTAGCTCCAGATGGATGGCAGAGACGTTATCTGTAGACTGCAATAGGTGCTTTGCAACTGTTCTTTGGAGCAATGAGCTCGTAAGGCTTGAAGAATACGCCACGATTAGTGTTTGGTGTTTGGATGGGTCTCTGGGGGAATAATGAGATTTATGAATCTTGTAGTTCATGAAGCTAGAGAGCCACAAACATTGGGATTCATGATAATTGAGAATCATGAATCTTGTGACTCAAGAATCCTGGAATGTATGAGTCGCGATTTCTACGAATTTAAAGATACATCTCCAATTTTTTTTTGGAGATTGACAATGAAAAGCGTAAGATGATTTTGACAGATTCATGAATATCGTTAAAATTTATCCTTTCAAAATCATATGATTGGAAAAGACTGGTGCATCTCTTGAACCTTGTAAATTTTTTGCAATGCATGAAATTTTCAAGTTTCTTAATTCTTTAAAATTTCATGAAGCATTGAAGACTTAATAAATCTGGCCGGCTCGGTGGTCCAGTGGTAACGGCGTAGGGCTGTCAAATGGCCCGTCGCCGGATCGAATCTCATTCGGACCACTACCGGCCCCCATACGCAGGATTGACTATTCTGCTATGGGTACACTTAGTCACAACCCTCCATACGCAGGATTTACAATCTTGATACGGACGGGTACACTTAGTCACACAATACGGCCTGGCCGTCACTACAGAATAAAAAAAAGACTTAATAAATTTCTAAAAATATCTCGATATTCATGAATCTCTGAAGAATTAGAAATCTCCAGATTGTGATAGATTTTAATATTAGTGAATCTTAAGATTCAATTTTAAAACTTAAATCCAAATTCGAATGACTCTCCACATGAATGAACGTTCGGATCTTATCTAACTCATTTAATCAGAATAGGAAGAATCGTAGGATAAGAGAGAAATCTTATCAAAGAAGACAATGTTCCCATAATGCACCGATAATGTTTGCTTAACACCTACCCTGCGTGAGCCCTCTGCCCAAGAGTCATAAAGCAGAGCCAAATGTATGCATTTATAAGGAAGCTTAATCTTTCATAAAAGTTCACCAGCCGCCACCAAGCGCCTGGAAGCGCCGTCCGGAACGAAATCCATAGAGCTCGCAGTGCAGACACATAAATTGGCGCTGCTTCAATTATATGGTCGTTCGGTACGATCCTTCCACCGACCGGCATCGCAATGAAACATCACTTCCAAGGCAATAATTTACTCGCTCAACGAGTCTTTATCTCGAGGCAAAGATACGCCTTCCGTACGCATCCCATCCACGCAGTGCAGCAGCAACAGCAGCTGCAGCTGCTGCATCATCGATCGTGCTTGGGGGCGGGAACGGGCCAAACCATGTGCGCCACACACTGCTGCGCACTTGACCCCGACGGGACCCTCCCCCGTTACAGTAACTCCGGCGAAACTGATCGCGTAAATCCACAAGATTAAAACGGGCGAGCGTCAGAAGCGGCCAAAACGGTGTACCCCCGAAGGGCGTCTAGCATTAACTCCCGCGCACGTGGCGCACACCGGCTTCCCTTGTCAAAATGCCCGGCCGCCAGCACAGCACAGATCCGTTTCTTCCGACACTTTTTCCGTCTCTTCATCCGCTATAATTTTCGCGAGTGTATTAGCGAGTCGGGTGCCGTTCGCTGGGAGGTGAACGTGATGCACTTGAACGTGACGGGCCAAAGCCCCCCGAAAAACCGGACTGGCGAATAAGTCAAGGACGGATGTGCCGGGACGGCCCGTTGACGGGTGGGTCGATCAGCATATGTGGTTTGCCGCGTACCGTACTTGCTCTGACATCCCTCGGGAGCAATACCTCGGCGGCGCATCCCACGTCACGACCACAGGCAGGGCAATGAAAGCAAAGTAAAACAAACGGGCAGCAGAAAAGCAAAAACACACGGAAAGGCCTTCCTTGTGGTGGATGAAATTAACTCGACGCATTCGGATTCTGCCCACCCGTGTACGGTTAATGTTTTTCGTGCGGTTTTGGAGTTGAGAGGGTGTTTTTTTTTTTGCTTCGGATTGCTTCGCTTGGCGCGCTCTAGTTAGGGCGCGTGCCTTGCCCCGAAGCTGTTCCGTAGGGGGAGGGGGGAGGATGAGCAGTAGTGGGAAATTTTGGGGTGCAGCTGCCGTCTACCAGATGCCGGATTTAAGCTGTTTCTGCTGGTGCTGGTGCTGGTGCTCGGCACGGCTGCCTGCAGGCTGCCTTCTGTCGGCTGTCTAAGTTTTCGCAATTAGTATAATTTTGTGATGCTTCGTGCAGAGAGTTTACGAGGTGTTTCAGAATAACCGGCAATTTTCACAGGTAGTTGACAGCTGCAGCAGAGATGGACTGCATTTCAGTTAATACTTCAATTAGGGTTGAATCGGTTGTTAGAGTTTTTTACGTGCATATAAAAATATACATAAAGATCCAGTTTGATACAATGTTTTTTTTTTCTGGGCTATTTTACATTTTTAAATTATGTTTGAGGAAATGCTTACTACAACTAGCGTGGCTTAGAGTTTTTTAATAAAAGCTTTTGGCAAATGGTTTGATGTATAATAATGATAGAATGAAACACTTATCACTTTCATTAGTTGTTACGATCCCGTTATTCCACATACCAAGGCTACATGGAATCTCGCTTTTTAATTACAATACTGTACGGTGAAGACTTAAAAAAAATTTAGTGTTGCATTAATGCATATCCAACTCTTATTATAAAACATAATCCAGTGTATTGGGTTTGAGTCATGCGAACAACTTCATAATTACAGTAAGATGTAAATAAGGTTTAAGGAGATAAAAGTTCAACATACTGACGTGTAGCTGGACCTATTTCCTATTCTTAAGATTAAGTATCATTACTCATAATTGAGAATTGAAACAAAACAAAAAAAAACAATACATCAAAAATAAATCTTACATGACTGGAACGGTTTTGTTTTAAAGATGTATTCAAAAGATTCTAAACTACTTAGAAAAGGATTCAACTCATGACATTTTTCTTTGTTTCAAAAATTAAGAATAAATTTGTTTTCTATTAAATTTAAGTAATTTTTGTTGTACGAGTTCTCGTAGTTCTTTTCCTTGTTTCTTCGGCAAAAAAATCATTGTAGTTACGAAGATTCGCCATGTTACTTAAGCTCTTTGCTATCAATGGCTTATTACCAAGAGAGCCATGCTTATGAGAATGCTGGTCGAATGAGAAATAATCATCTTCGGGCCTTGTTAACGACCTTAACCGTTTTCACCGCCCCAGAAAGCAGAGATAAAAATAACACATATTTTCTTGTTTTTCTCGTACATCAAAATGACATTTTCCGACGTTGACGTTGACGTTGATGTGATCAATTATTGTAGGGTCATATTTACACTTGGAGTTCGTTTTTCACTCATTGGACACTAATTGAAAGGAAATCATAACATACTCGCATATTGAATTAATATTATATTACATTCATCAAGCACTTTTCTCAGTTGTCTATTAGAGCAATTAAAAACTTTAAAATCACCAGATTATGGAGTCCAACTCACCGTCGCGTTACGTATTTGGTGATAATAAAAAAAACACATATTCACATTGCTTGAAGCAATCTCTCTCCTTCGTTTTCATCGTCTACCCACTCACTTACCTATTTTGAGATCTTCGAATTAACGAGCGATTTTGCCACTAAGACTGAATAGATCTACTAAATGTGATCGTATTGACAAGATATATCTTAGCAATTCTACCGAATTTAAAAAAAAAGATATATCTTAGATCCGGCTGGTTTTCAGGGATTTCCTTCATGAAAGTAACATAAATAACGGAAAGACGGCGAAAGCAGCTCAAATGTATCGTTTATTCGTACAGTCAAAAATTTTTAAAACGCAAATTATTCCATCATAAAATCTTTATTTCACTACAGAATCTTGTTTTTTTGTATTCCTAAATGAAGCAAATAATTATTTAACAAAGTACCTCGCCGATTGCTGGCGTCTTTGCGAAAAGACCACAAGCCCATTAGAAAACGACTCGATTTGTTATTTCGACCATGCGAAGCTTCTAGCAAAGTGGCGTGCTTTTTGCATTAAAACGCTTCAAAACCTGTGCCACCGTGCCAATCCCCTGCATACCAGTTCGATCGTGCACCCGTTTGCATGTATGTTTGCTCGCAGCATCAGCAACATTCAAGGGTAATGGAGAGGGGGGGGGAGGGGGGAAGGGCAGTGGTGCTTTTGCGCACGCTCAACCCTATCGCCGGAGTGGCTGCGCCCGATCGGGCGGCACACAGGTGAGAAAAGAAAGAAACAGGATGGTGTCATTAATGTGGATCACGTTTGGAAACTTCGAATCTATCTGGTTAGGTCTGTTGGGACTGGAACAAAGATATAACATGATCGTTTTTGCTCCCTCTTGCGCCCGCTCGGCTGTGGCGGAAAGTTTAGGAGCAGCAACAACGCCGCGACCCCAAGTGGCCACATTCGCCGTTGTCGGCCGGTCGGACTCCGTGTGCCAAAGCGGGGCTATTAAAATTTACCCGTTGTAACACATGCCCGTTGATATCATTAATGAATCGCACTGTGCTGCACTGTGAGCGTCATCCTCTTCCCACTGATGGTCAAGATTAGTAAAAATCAACGTAAATTTCAACTCATTTTTATTCGCTCCAGCACACACTTTCTGCTCGCACAATTAATGATTTTTTCATACCAAGTATTTGTAAAAGGCTTTAAACCTTAATTTGTCCATAAATCGTTCTTCCAGTTCCAATGTGCCCAGTGAATTAGTGGGCATTTGCAACTGTTTGTAAAAATTTTCACCCCGTGCCTGCCGTGGGAAGCATCGAAACGGGATATCTGTAAGATAAGCTTTCCTAACTCTTTGTTGATTCTTTCACTTACGCTGCAGCCTTAAAAGTCTCGCCATGAACCAATTTCTGTATCTGTTATGTGTTGTGTAGGCACAAAGTGCTAGCAGCACTAAGTACTCTTACGTTTATTACATTTATCGGGAAAAGATATGCTTTTCTCGTGTGCAATCTTTCGTGAGTGTAGGGACCAAAAATTTTGAAGTGACTTTGGATACATTTTGTTAATAGGGTTTGAATTGGAATATTTTCAGATCAATTGTTTAAATTAGTCAATTGTTTTTGTGTTGATTACACCTAAAATTTGTTAGCAAATAACTAAACATAAACAAATGGTTTTTTGTTTGGTTTTTGCTTTAAAACTAATTGTAATTATCTTTTAAATCATTAAATCAAATCATTTAAACTCATTTTTTAACCTTTATTTTAATAAAAACAATATATTTCAGCCTAATTCATAGAAAATTACCTTTACACTAAACACCACTACCTAACCTAACTACCTCTGTTATAGTACCGTAAGGTTTCTTCATCCATATTAAATGTACCTTTTTCCATTCACAATCAGTCGTACGTAACTTATGAATGATTTCAGTATAATTATCTTTTGTCCTTGCGTAACGTTTATAAGCTCTGGCCTTAACATATTTTCATACCCTATAAATGGTATATTATTTTTTATATTGATTCCATGTAGCATTTTGTATAAACTGTCAACTCGTTTACATATAATTAACTAGTTAAGGCCCGGTAGTACCTACCGGTTGCCGCAAGCTCCAGTGAGCGCGCGAGATTCTGGGTGCCTTAATGCTTCGAATTACCGAATGTTTTCTTACACGACCCATACATCGGAACAGGTTTGCCTTTGAAAGCAAGTATATGCTCTATTTTTTGTGATTTCTAATTAGAGAGTTTTGAATTATTTACAATGTTTTCATTCATAAAAAATATTGCATTCATACAGGTTTGTTTATTGAGTTAGAGATGAGAATAT
>KB670547.1:79936-123951 GCA_000349105.1 Anopheles epiroticus
TACTCGTCAAAACACCAGTCCTCACCGTGCAATTGACAGGAAAACAAAAGCCAAGTAGGCTGGTGTCGTTCTCTCGTGTGTAGCGGTGTCTCGCTCGCACGTGCAAACGGCTTCGAAATGGAGAGTACTTCTCGCTTGCTCCTATGGTGTGTGCGGCGCGTGATATGCGTTACATTAGCGATTTTTTAATGGCAGATTTATGCTTCAGAGTTTCTATTTTTCCGAAAATTTCGCCTTTAGAAAAAATAAGTAGATAGGAATTTAAAAATAAAACGGATTAATTTTGTTTGTGTGATAAACTTGAATTAAATTTGTCTCAAAAATTTGAAACGAGTCTAGTCTAGAAATCGAATTTCAATCTAAATTTTACAGAAACAGCACATACAGTGCAAAAAGATACACAAGATAAAATGATGCCTTGTACTTGTCAATGAAAAGTGTATTATGATTTGTTTTTAAGTATAACAGAAAGTATCAGTCTCATTTTGATGATTTGCGAGAATAACAGAGTCCAAAACAGAAAAGAAACCCGAACAGTTTCACAACAACTTAAAATTAAGTCTGGTTTAAATAAAAAAACCAAAATAAAAGGTCCCCATTATTTAACAGTTTTTGGACGCTGATCGCAACATAACAGCATTACAATAAGTCACATTCAAAACTGCTTCGGTCTTTGCACTAGTGAAAAGTCATGAAAACAATACAAAACAAGAATATCGAAACAAAAATCCAGAGCATAAGTAGAATGACGAAACACTTTATTTACCTTTGCCCTAGCCTCACGAGAACTATTCTCTAACGATGGCTCAATCAATTAGCTCACACCCGTAACGGCTGCACCGCCCGGCGTGTTGTTTGCTTTCCGCTCCCAAGCGCACTCACACTCACACCGCCGGTTTCCACGAAACCTGGCAAAGCCTAAAAGGGGCACGGACCGCCGAGAAAAACGGAAGAAAGATGCCTCTAGAATATATGCGTACATTATTTACCAACGTCTTGTTGGGTCCCTTTCCGACGACTCGCACCATCCTCGCAGGGCGTTTGATTTCAATTTTCCTAGAAAAACGATCGACGTGGGCTCTTCACAGATAAATTATTCCTGCCCGATGCTTCCCCCACGCACGGAAACACAGATCGGTTCGGCGTCATTAACATACTACCAATAATTAGAAAAATAAACAATAAGCCACCAAAGAACGAAAGCGAGACCGGGAGGACCTCCGGGACACTTTATTCTTGCGCCGGTCAGGAATTGTTGCTGAAGCGAGGAGCGTACTGTTGTCTGTACCAAAAGAAAAGCAAGAATGAAATAAGAAACAATATGGCTTCAGCAAATACTTGTAGTGCGCAAACAAAAGGCCTCCGGGAAGAAGTTTGTACATTCATTGTAGGTAGCGGCCCGGCTATAATGGCGACGAGTGGCTGACCATTCTTTTGTCAACATTATTTTTTTCCGACACAAAAACAGACTGCGCTGTGTTACTACTGTGAGTTGTGGTAAGGATAGAATTCTTTTATGAGTTCATTGGTGTTGAGAGTTTGATTCCAAAGTAGAAATGTAATAATAAAATTGTTTCAAAACCACAAACAGGTCAGCTTGTGGAAGTAATAAGACTGGTTGTTTTGTATATTTATTTAATTGTTACAAAATTTCCCTACAGACTAGAGCTTGTCTTAGTGCTCTATTGCTCAAAGTAGACATAACCCTCAGTGGACCAATTGAATCCGAGCCAGAGGCTCTCTCGTTATGCGAAAAACTCGTTACGCGGAAGACTCTTTCAGAAAAAAGTGTATGAAAAATTAATTCATTCTAATAAATGATGTATGTGTAGAAAAAAGACAGAAGTAGAAATTTTTTTCCCTTTTTCAAATTCGTCTGATACTTCACTTCTATCGGTATTTTAGTCCTGTATAGTTTATCGTATGGATAATTTATATTTTTAAAAAAATATTATAGATCTCAACTGCACGAATGACAGCATCCAAATTGAGACCCATTTACCCATAAATTAATAAAACACTTAAAGAGCTCAAATATAACGAACCAATATGAAGACATGTTTTAAGTGAATATCGTAATATCGAATCTCTCCTCTTCATTCAAGATTGGACCCAAAACAGCGTTCAAGAAACACTCATCAATAAACGAGGAAACACTTACGCAAATCACATTTAACACTCTTCCTCTCGATACAGTTGTACATTGCAAGAACTTATTCTTAGTACCAAAATTCGCACCTGACCTGACACTTTCATTCTAATGCAAAATTTTACTCCTTGCAAGGGGTATTAGGTGATCATTAAGAATTGTTCGTTGTGTGAAAAAAATCGTTAAAAGAGGCACTGGTTATGAGTAGATCCACTGTAGTCACAAATTCGCAACAATATCCCACTAGTAAACTGTTAAAGCTAAAGAACTTAAAGGTCATATTCGAAATGTTATACACAATCACAATAGGTTCTTGTTAGCCATAACGCATGTCACGGACATTAGCGTACACTATCACGATTCCTTACTCTAGGCATTGAAATATTTATTCTTTCTATGATTTTAGCTTTCATTTCGTTTGAGTCTATTTAAGCCAGAATTTTATAGAATTTAGTTCTCACAAATTTGCACATTGTATGGAGACAGCTCATTTCTATTAATCCTAGCCAGCTTTCGTAAAACATAGTTGGTAATTTTTCTTTGAAAAGCCTCTTTTTTGTTTCATCAGTACAGCTCAATATTTTATTTGCACGTCTAATACATGTCTTCGTAACCACCATATAACATAAGATCTAAAAACGTCTTAAATCTCCAATGGTAGACTACTATTTTTTTGGGAATTGAAGTGAGAATAGAATCGTTTACAAATGGATCCATTTGTTTTGTTATATAAATTGTTTTAAATATTTTTTATAGCTCAACTATCGTGGATCTTTTGCTAGAAAAATCTTAATAGTTAGTAGAACATTATTATCATGATATTTAATTTACTTTACACATATAAATTGCAAAAAAAAAAGTTTGCAACAGCTTCAGACGCGAAACTATGCTAGAACTCGCTTCACTGCTCTGTACCCGGCACCCCGCAAAAACGTGTTTAACCATTGCTTGCGATTAAACTCACCCCTCTCTATCGCCGGGCTTTGCCCTTGTCCACAACCGTTCCGCCAGTTTATTATCTGCCATGTAAAGTATCCAACTTATCATTATTATACACGGGAATCGGTACTGCAACTTACTGGCCGCTTGCCCTCTTCACAACGTTCTCCCAACCCCATCCGATCGCCGGCATCTGTGCAGCCGGGCGGTTGTTACACCGTGGTTCAATCTTAAAAATAATTTTATAAAATAATTTCCTTTGAATTGTTCGTTCGCGTTGCTGGCAGTAATCGACGATTTCGTTCGCCTCCCCACCTCTACCCCTCGCGACGAGGACACTGCACACGAGCTATAAAACGCTATGCGCCAAGATTGGACCAAGATTGGGCGTCCAAAACAGTGTCCCCTCTTCGTTGTTTGCCGCCGTGCGGGGACGCTGACCCCCGTGTTGCCCGGGAATATGTCATGCTGCCTGCCGACTCATCATTGCCGGTGCGCGTTTGACACTCCTTGACACACGGGATCCCGGCCGCTCGGGCCCTTTAGTTTAACATGACCGACAGTGTAGCGACAGAGCAGAGAAAGAGATAGAGCAACAAAAAAAAAGTTGCATCCCAAACTGATCACAATAATTACACCTCCGGTTGTCTCCGTTTTCCTTTGCGGGGCAATTTTTGGCGGCCCGAAACTACGCCGCCAACCACATACCCCCCCCCCCCCCCCCCCCCCCCCCCCTTAAGTGGCGGAGTGCAAGCAAGAAACAAAAAACAGCGTGCCGATACGAAGCAGCGCGAGACGATCTGCCGTTCTGATGAAATATTCATCTAAAAAAGCAAAGAGATGGAAATTGAAGAACGGGCTCGCCGGGCACATAGAGAAAGAGAGCAAAACCGGCTGGGACGGGTGGGCCGGATGGGAAAAGCGCCAACTGCATGCAGCATGCCGAGGGGATGCTTGGAGTGGATAGCAAATATATGTAAACCAATCGGTGGCCCATCGCTCGGTGGCCCAATCGGAACCGGGCGCGCGCGTGGGTTGGAGCGAGACAGAGGATGCACACACACGCGCGCGCACGCGCACATACACAGTGACACATACACATGCGTGCGCACGGTCCCGACGGGCGAGCGGGTGAATGCAGACGTGCAAAATATCATCGATAACCAGTACTATTAGCGACGATTAAATGGGGAATCGGGCTTGGGCCGGGGCGGGACACCGAGGGTGGAATTTTGCCCGAAAGAAGCGACCCCTACCTATGGGGGGTAGGGGAAGGGACCGGGCGGGACCTGGTACGCTGACAAACTTTCAAATTGGTAGCCGCACATCAATCGATCGAATCGGAGCACTGGCTTAAGACGATACAGTGTGTGACGTTAACGTTCGCTGATTTTGTGTCTCGCCGCCTGTTCTGTGGTCTTCCCCGGTCGCTACCCTTGGCCAAGGTGGTGGATGCTGAGCGGGTGAATCAATGCCATCACAGAACGAAGGAGAAAGAGAACGAAAGAGAGATAATGAGAGGAAGAGGGAGTAAGTTTTCTTTTCTGTTTCCATTGTCCGGTGCTGAGCTGGTGCGCACAGTGCAGCAGGCTGCACATGTTGACAAAGTGCATTTAGAATTAAAACAAAAGCGCACTGTACAAAGAGAAGCGATAGGAAGCTGCTGCATGGGAAGTTTGATTTGCGTGGAACGAATCAAAAGTATTAAAATAAGTAAGCTTTTGAAGTGTTTTACTGCAATAAATGGAAACTAATTAAAGAGACATAATTTATTCAGCTTCTGGAATAACTTTTTAATCATTCCTTTAAAACGATTTATCGTATGTAAGCTGCGTATGCGCCTAGCTTGCCCGTCACTACCTTCATATCCTCCAATTGCATCGCGTTAAGCGTTCCTATTTGTTCCGGTAGCTAATTTCATAGCCACTACCGAAGACGCCTTTTCGAAACGATATAGCCCATTATGCTTCGTCTGCCTTCCCAAAGCAGTCCACCACACGGCCCAACATCCTATCGTCGTAGGTTTGCTCATTCCCTTTCCTTTCTCGCTCGGGCCACACGCCCAATCATTCACTACGAGAAGAACTTTTCAACTCCACCTCACCTCCCATCCCCCCCCCCCTTTTCTCTCTGCCCTTCAACATCAATGCCCGTTGCGATAAGTCCTAGTGCCAAGAGGAATAAATCACCCCGTCAGCCGGTAGCCCTACTCCCGAGCGAACGCGGGACGGGTGCGGGTTCGTCGCTTAAATCTTTCGTCCTACTGCGCCGAGCGAACCTTAAGCGGGCCGAAATTTCTCTACATTTTATGTCTCCTTTCATCACAGCTTCAATCTGCTCATCGTTCGTTGGCCCTAATACCAGCCGCCTTATCATCGCTGCAGCAACACCACCTCTGCACAGGCAACGCCGAATCCGTTTTATGCTTCCTCTGGTCGCAGTCTGACGCTCATTTTTTCTCACCCATCGGCCGCTCTCTCTCTCGCTTTTGCATCCCTCTCTCTATCTCAGTGTGTTGCCACTTCTCTCTTTCCATCTTCAAACTCATCTCACGGGAGCATGATGGACCTGCTTCAGGCACGCACACAGGTGCACGTGTATGGGCGCATGAGCCACGGCCTGCGTAGATCTTTCTCCCAGTGTTGCGTGTAACCCTCTTGTCTGTGTGTGTATTTTGGGACGCAACATCAACCCCTGGAAAGGTGAGCCCACACGATCCGAAGGGTTTCGGGAAGCAAATAGAAACAACAGAAACAGCCCCACAGACACACTCAGCGATCAACGCTCGGCACACGGGAGAAAAAAAATTGATCGAACGTAGATTTCAATTTTCCTTTCCTGTATGGGTGTGCGCATGTACAGCGCAAGTCCACCTCCCCTTACCTTCGGTTACCCACACCGGACGCAACAATCGCCGGAGCCCGCGGGCCGGGGCCACCTTCCCTTTTATTTCCCTTCTGTGTGTGCCCTTGTCGCTTACGAGCCGGCCACCAGCGGGTTGAAGAAAGGAAACAAAAAACACAAGACACTGGGAATGGGAGTTTTCAAGAGAAAAGCGCCAGGGCCAGCGAAGGGTTGCTTTCGGGGCTGGCGAGCCAAAGCGAGACAGCGCAAAGCACCGATGCTGCCGTGAGAGTTGCTGCTTGCCTGACCGCACCGCTACACACAGCTACACTGAAAGGCGCTGCTGCTGGTACTGCTGCCTCCACTGGGCCGTCGTCGACGAACACGACGACGACTAGCCAATGCTCAATGGTCCCAGCATTCACACCAAGCAGGCAAGAACCGGCCGCTCGCTCGCTCAGTTTCCACGAGCCGCCTCACGAGCGTATGCTTTTATGTTTCTCCACTTTTTAGGTTCTTTAGTCTTTTAACTATATCGTTGGAGCATTGACGTGTAAGATCGTCGCGATTTCGGCGTGATATTCTGGTGTCGGTTTACTTGCCGTAGCTGGCTGGCTGGCGTTTTAGTGCTTTGTTTTTCCGTTTTTCCTCCAGCCCAGTGTCCCTGTCGTGTTGCCACCACGCCAGTCGGTGGCTGGAAAAACCGTTTTGTGCCAGGAGCGCGACCCGGGGACGGGGGCATTTCTGTGTGTGGCAGTGTGTCCAAAGTCTGTTTTCTTTTTCGGTTACGTTTGCCGTTTTCGGGAGTGGTGCTGATGATGATGAGGATGGTGATGATGAGTAACCCGTTCGGGCAACTGCATTGTTGACTTTGCTTGCGAGTGTAATTGTGACTGCCCCTGCCACAAGTGGCTTCTTCGTCTCCGCGGGGAAGGGGAAAGAAACAAAAAGCCCAAGCGCAAAGTGCTTTTGTTTTGGTTTTTAATCGTAACATAATAATAACAATTGTGAGTGCTATTGTTGGCGATGGTGTGACGCACTGAAGGTGGGACACAGAGCTTTTAAGGGGAAAACGTACCTCGCTACCGACCTTTTGCTCGTGAATGCTGTGCAATGTTGAGGAACCAGTAAAAGTTGGGCGAGAAAAAAAACGGGATAAAGAAAACTCTTCAGGTGATAGGCAAGAAGGAAGTGTTTACTTAAAACTCATGCGCTCGTAGCTTCTTCATCCCTCTTTAGACATGCTTTTCAAAGTCGAAAGTAACCATCAATGTTCTATTTGATCGTTGCATTGATCACCGAGACGATATCAAAAGCAATGAGAAGCAAGCAGAATAATCTCTTTGACGGCTTCCTCGTAGTCATAAGCTTTTGACCTCCGTTTTTTTGAAAATAATGTATGCACGGGACGTTAGGCCCGAAGTGCAAGAAAACTTCGCTCCATACCCTTTTCCCCTCGAACGCCCCCCCCCCCTCACCCTACCCTACGCACACAAGATCGGATGCAATCCGACAATGTTGAAAAAGGCATAGAAAGCAAACGGAGGAGACACCGAAAACAAAAAAAAAAGAAAACGAGTCACCAAACGAGTATACCAGCATACCCTTTTTAAACCACACCGACTGTGTTTGATGTGTGCAGTGTCTCTTTTCGTACTTGCCGTTTTGCTTGCCCTTACCGTCCGCGCACACACACACACACGCACGCATGCAAGCACGCACACACTTGGCTGTCTGCCGTACCGTCCCTTCGGTGCGCCCGGTTTCCCATGATGTACAGCGCTTATGCAAAGCAGTTAATACTTGCAAATAAATAAAAAAAAGGAACGAAAACGGGACGGCAAGCCAGGTAGTGTACTGTTGGCGACAGGCACTAGCATGGTAGAAAGCAAAAAAAAAAGCACAACAGTGCCGAGCGCGAACGAGAGCGAAGAATTCAATAAAAATAAAGTGACCATCTGCATGGAAATAAAATTTCTACACTCACCAACCCACCTGCATGCTATATATGTATATACATACAAGGGGTGTACATACACAGAGACGGCAGGAAGAAGCAAAAAAACACGGCCTGCACTACGGCACCATCCGCGAGGCACAGGGGAAACAACAAGCAATCGCAGCAGCAGCAGCATATACGCGATCGCGAATCGCACGCCCACATGCACAGGCCTCAAACAGGGTGAGATCGAAGGAGGAAAGAGGAGTGGGAAGGGGAGGGGACGGAGGGGGACCGTGTGGGGCCTGCTGCGAACCCGTCATCGCGAAATCTCGCCCCCCCAAACCCCTGCCAGGCCCCTAGAGAGTGTGGGTTCTGCGGATGCTGGGGTCGGTGTGTTGTTGCTGATTCACATTTTAACCGTTCCATTTTTACGGCCTCTTTCGCGAAGGCTCGCACAAGACGCCGTTAACGGCGGCAGCAGGAGCCGTAGCAGCCTGCCTCCCTGCCAAGAAACGCGATCGTAAAGAAGAAGGGACGAAAGCAAAATAGTTCAATGTGACAGATGGAAAGAGAGAGAGAGAGAAAGAGAGACAGTCAGTCCAAGACGAGAGCCAAGAGCGGCTGGCGATGCCGCAAAACCTTTTTGCAAAAAAAAAAAACAACCAGCGGCCGGCAGTGCGAAAGAAAGCGAATGAACCTTTCCGCATCCCGGGCTCGGAGGGATCCCCTTGCCGTAGGGAGTGAGAGAGAGAGGATGGGTGAAAGAATGAACCTGAACGAGAAAATATGAAAGCAGCAAAAGACGACGACGACGACGACCACGACAAATACAACGAGCAGCGGCCAGTGCGGCCCAGTGAAGATTTCTTCTGTTGCGAATTTAATTTATGTAAATACCCGCCGATATATATAATTCAATTAGTAGTCGCGGGCGGAAGAACGCTGCCTAGGTGCCACTCTGCTGCTTAAAATTGTGATTTTTCAAAGGTGCCTTTAGGCGTGTTCACACAGTGCGCGGGTGCTTTGGAGGGCTTTATTTCATAAAGCGACTTTTATTACAGCAAAATAGTGAATTTTTCATAATTTTTGGGCGTTTGTTTCAAACCAATAGCAACAAGATTGACGAATGACGAACGGGTTCGTCGCTTGCTGCGGTGCGTTGAAGTCCTTTGTTTACGGCGTTGCGCTCGCCTTCCGCTCAACGCTTGCTCGACGGTTTCTAACCCTCTGGGAAATCATATAACGCCATTTCGGATGCCCGTCGCAGTGCTTTGTGTGTGTGCGTTTGTGTATGTGCGTGTGTGTGTGTGTGTGTGTGGCTTGTTAATTCGGTCAAATCGAAAATCAAAGGTTTACCACGCTTAACCTCAATAACTCATCCGCGAGCGACACGAGCGAGCGGGCGAGGGCGCTCGCTGGTTCGAATAAAAAAATCCCAAACTGTGAGAGCAAGCAGCGGCCCAGCCCAGCAAAGCGATAAAAAGATTGATCAACTTCTGTCGCACTAAAAACACATCGCTTGATTAAACAATAATAATTACCTCTAATGTTTTTATTTCCTCACGTTCTTGTCCTGTTCCTTTTTGTGTGTGAGGCCACCACCACTTCCTTTCTCTTTTTCGGCCCACCCTCCCTCTCTCTATCTCTCTCTCCATATCTCTACTCGTCTGCTTTTGCTTTCCATGTACCGTTTTTTTCTCTGTTTCGTGCGGAGGGGGGGGGTGTGGTTTGGACGTACTGACTTCATCAGAATTTGTTACGACTTTAAAGGAAATTAATATTCATCTCTGTCTCTGTTTCGCCTTACGGTGGCGGCCCTAGCGACCGCTCCTCTTACGCTTCGTGCTTCGTACGGATTCAGGTTCTATGGTGGAAGGGTCGGCTGGGGGGGGAGGGGGGAGAGGAGGGTGGTATCGGTGGCTGGCTGCGCTGCAGTAGTTCGACGTCCGGTTGATCCCACGAGAGCAGCACCGCCGTGGCAGGAGAGCAAATAAAACAGGGAAAGCAATAAAATATTCCGTCTTGATTGAACTGCTTTTATCTGTGCATTTCTGTTTGCTACGATTCGGAACCGCTTTGTTTCTGGCAGCGGCTCGGGCCCGGCCAGCTCACGGCGGTGGCTGTGTGGCTCTGTGGGCTCTCGATGTTTTTAATTCATCTCCCAGCTTTCCTCACACGCTCGCGATTCAAACGAAACAGAAACAGAGGAAAAAAAGTCGATCCACCGTGCCCACACTATCGTATCACCGCGTGCCGTTTCGTTTCCACAAACGCAGTAAATAATCCTCGGTAACCCAAACCGCCTTTTTTTTTTTTGTGGCTATGCTTTCGCTGGCCGAAGCCCAAAAACTGTAACACACATTCGGAGAGAACGGGCCACGCGGAGGGGCCGAAGAGGATGTGTATTTTATGACGCGCTTGATTGAACTGTTGTACAATGACTAGTTTGATTTCTTGAGCGGCGCTTAAACGTGCTCTCGGCGGTTTAGCTTAACGGGGAATGGTGAAGAAAGGAGAGGAAAAGAATAAAAGGGGGAAAAACATTGTACCAATAATGCTTAGAGTAAACACCGGAAGCGACCGACGAATTGCTTGTGCCACTCGGTAGGATAATTAGGGTGCGCACTTCAAGTGCCAAGAAGATAATGCCTCACTTCCCTTTTGCGAGGAACAAAAACACTCAGCGCTGCTTTTACGGTATGAAAATTCGGTTGGTTCTTAGGGCGGGCCGGTAAGCTGCTAAATTAATCTTAGAATTGCTGTAGGAGTGGGCCAGCATCTTCTTTTGCGGGAAGAAGATTATTTGTGCTACAGCACATGTGATTGCACATCAGTGGAAGTTTATTGGGATTTTCCCATCTTTGAACGATTACCGATTCTCTGCTTCGGTAAAGACTCGTAACCTTTTCCTTCAACTCTGTCCATTTTGCAGCATCAAACACTCGGTACGAGCGTAGCAAATGAACAGAACATTTTGAAGTGATTTTATAGTGCAAATAGAAGAGGACGAAAAACCAAAACCAGGCAAAAGCCTCCCTTCCAGCTCATTACACTGTGTGATGTTGATCCCGGAAGAAGTTCATCTTCTGAATGAACACATAGCAGCAACATTCAGAAACAGTGCGTCCGATACAGGCAATCCTAGGTTGCGCGCGGCTGTGTCAGTGTGCGGTGGACATTAGCTGGGTTCTGGTGCATCCCCCCCCCCCAAAGCTCAACTCCTGCACGAAGCGAGTTGCGTGCATAAATGTAAGAAACGACAACGACGACAACGACGACGAAGTTTTTATTCCGTCCCACGAGCTCGCTTCTCTCGACCAGCCGGTTTGTTTTGTTTGTGCGCAAGGAAAACAAATTGAAACCCATTTGCACCCTGCACTGCAAAGATGATGGTCTACCCGGAAGAACCGATCTGGTCTTTCCCGCACATTCCAGCACTGTACGATGATGGAGACTATGGTGGTAAGCCCAGGACGTTCTCTGCAGTTTTTGTTTTCTTTCTCAATCAGTTGATTTTTTGCTTTTGTACAGTTAAAATATGAGCGATCGTTTTATAATCATTTCACTCTTAAACATTTCCGTTTCCTTTCTCCCCTCTCTACTTGCAGTGAACGTCGTCGAGGCACTGCAAGAGTTTTGGCAAATGAAAGCGGCACGCGGAGCTGACCTGAAGAATGGTGCTCTAGTGATATACGAATCCATTCCGTCCACCAGCCAACCGTACGTGTGCTATGTAACCCTGCCCGGTGGCAGCTGCTTCGGAAGTTTTCAGGTACGCGTTCCATTCCCGAAAAGTTTAATATCTTCCATCTCCAAAAAAAAAACAAAATAGAATTTTTCTACAAAGCACCCGGTTTTCGTTATCTTCAGAATTGCCCCACGAAAGCAGAAGCACGGCGAAGCTCCGCGAAGATAGCTTTAATGAATTCGGTATTCAACGAACACCCGTCCCGGCGCATCAGCGATGACTTCATCGAGAAGGCTGTCACCGAAGCGCGCGCCTCCTTCAAGGGTGACCAGAACCAGGAGGACGACGGTCCAGATACCGGCATAGGAGCGTTCAGGTAACCAACGTTCTGTTCTACGTCCCTGCCAACTCCAAAAGCTTTGCTGTTGAAAAACGACACAATAATCTTAACGCATTTTTCCTTCACCGCCTCCCCCCCCCTCTCCGGCACGATCTAGATTTATGCTGGAAACCAACAAAGGTCGCACGATGCTCGAGTTCCAGGAGCTGATGACCGTGTTTCAGCTGCTGCACTGGAACGGCTCGCTGAAGGCGATGCGCGAACGGCAATGCTCGCGACAGGAGGTGGTCGCCCACTACTCCAACCGATCTCTGGACGACGAGATGCGTCAGCAGATGGCGCTCGACTGGATTGAGCGGGAGCACGAAAACCCCGGCCTGCTCAGCCGGGAGCTGGCTATAGCCGAGAGAGAACTAGAGACTGCCCGTCTGGCGGGTCGGGAGCTGCGGTTCCCCAAGGAGAAGAAGGACATCCTGCAAATGGCCCACAACCAGCTGACCGGGGGCAGTAACATCAACAGTTGAAGCGACGCGGCCTCCGTGACAGCACCCTGGCCCCTTTTCCCCCCTCCAAACAACCTCCTCCCCCCCCCCTCTTCGGTCCGGTCGCATCCAGCGTGCAGCGTGCTTTTTTAACTTGAGCTCCCATTCTTTTTATTACTTCTGTTAGGCATTTGTTTATTTTTAACGATCACGAGAGAAGCTGCCCCGAGCCGAGACACTCCCACTTGTTGTCTTGGTGGCGTACGAAAGGCGCCCTCAAAACCCTGCTGCTTATACGATTTGTTGTTGTTGTTTGCAATGCGATTACGTTAATCTGTTTCGAGACGGCAATGTTTAGTTGTAAAGCAAAGTGTGCTGTGCTGAACGCGACCACATCCCTTCCCTTGTTAGCGCCACTGCTGGTGGGCGTGAAATAGATAGCAACAGCTGCAAAACGTTTCTAACCGCAACTAAGGTCTAATATGCTTGCTACATTAGGGGCTTACGTGAAAACGCAACTACTATGCTACAAGCCTTCCCTAACCCGCATCAGGATGAGCGTTTGGCAAAGTCGTCTAGAGTACATCCATCTTCGCTGTATTCAAACCGTCTAACAATTTCAACAAACGACTGCATCATTCTCTAACCAATTGTACATAAATAAAGAGAGAAAGAGAAAGAGAGAGAGAAAGAGAGCAAGCACTGTTACATAGAGTCAGTACGTAAAACAAAAATGCAGCTTCGTGAACAATTTGTTTCTGGTTCTAGTAAGGTGCTGCCAGGCACATCCACCGGCTCGTCCCAATCAAGCCCAGGTTAAGCGATGAATGTAAAAGGCAAGCTTCTTTACTTCAAGCTTAAAACGTCACCGCCACGTTTGCGCAGCCGAGCGAGGGTTTTCTATTTTATTGTATTAATCATTCCCCTCCCCACACAGCCGTTTTGCGTGGGGTTGCGTTTGTTTTTTTTTTTGTCTATCTATCCGAAAGGGCGCATATTATGTTGAGAGTAATGAAACAAAAAAAAAAAGTGATTGTGATTTTTAATTTCGACAAGATTAGGTAAAAGTGCAAAAGCAAAATTTATTATTATTTTTCTCGTCGTGACGCTATTTATTTAAAATAAAAAAAAACCAGGAAAAAAACACATACACACGGAAAGGTTGAGCAGAAGCAAAAACGCGAAAGCAAAAAGTGACGGCTTTTTTATTTACAAACTAACGTTTTTTTTTTTTGTTTAGTAAGGCTAGGTAAAGGAAATTTTTTAATATATTTTTTTTGCAAAGTGAAAACCGCGAACAAGCAACAAAACAAAAACTTTCGGCCAAATTTTAATCTTAATTGATAACGGAACGCGTAAGAGTTCGGTTTTATGTAATAGTAGAAGAAAAAATGGAGGGAAAAAGAAGAAAAAAGATAGAAACAAAAAAGGAGAAAGAGAGAATAGAAAGAGAGAGAGAGAGGGAGAGAAATAAATTAAAGAGGAAAAAATCTAATAAACAAATCTAAACGAAGAAATTGTGATTCTTATGTTTAACTAAATTTAATATAATACGTTAAAAAAAAAGAAGGCAACAGATCACATCGAACCTTGATGGTGACCGATAAGCAAAGTAAACAGACAAACAGGACTAAACTTACCACCACCATCTATCACCTTATCTGTGCTAATTTGGCGTTTGAATTCGATAAAAATTAGTTCAAAGTGCAGTAATTACAGTACAACAAGGGTACATCCCTTGCACATCCCAGTCCAAGTGTTTTAACCATGCTCGGTCTTAAATGTTTTTTTTGTTTTTTTTTTATTACTACTATTATCATTTGTTTTTTTTTACTAATCGCTCCAACTTACACACATAGAGAATCCAGGTTCATCAGGCACGTAGGAAATAGATTTTTTTGCTCTTTGTAATCACGCTAGCGCTAAATAACTACACAGTAACACAGCAATTCTCCGTTATGTACTTTTGTAATGCAATACGCTGATTGTACAAGAGAGCCCCCCCCCCATGTGTGGCGTGATAAAATAAATGAATTTTAATAATATACAACACACTACGCAGGTGCGTTTAACGGTGCTGAGAAACTCTGCGTTCTGCATCTTCCATTTCCCCTAGCCAGATTTGCATAGGTTCCTAAACTGATTGAACATCGTTTTGCACACCCCGACCAGGGTAAGGGCGGTCGTGATGGTCGTGAAGGCGATAAGCATACGCTTGTGCTCCACCGATATCATGCGGGGAGAGTACTCGAGGGCAAGCGATGTAATACCTGCGGGGAGGGAGGAGGGGAGTGAAACCGAAACGTATCAAGCTAGAGCCCCCGGAACGTGCGAACCGAAACGCGTGCAAACTCACCGATAACGAACGCCACAATGCCGGTAAGATAGTGGAACATCTTCACGTACAGTGGCTTAATGATGTGCTTAATCTTTACCGTGTACATCGCCGCAATGCCGTTCAGTATGGACAGGCCAATAAAGATGAGTGACACCAGGCCTGCGGGAGAAAGAGAGACGCGAATAAGAACGCTTCGTTGATCCGGTTCATCAACCTCCCCCCCCCCCCCCCCCCCCCCGGCCCGTACCCGTAATGGCATGATCCGACCGGAAGTGGCGTCGTCCGGCGTCCTCCTTGAGGTAGATTTCGATCACAATGCCGACGAAGATGGCAGCGCACCCGGCCGCCTGCAGTACCCAGTGCAGATGGCGCTTGGTTGTGGCGGAGTACCGATTCGTCCACGAGTTGGCCGAGTAGAGCGTTAGCAGTGATTCGGCCATGAAAAATTGGTACTGCAAAGGGGAAAAAAAGGTAAGGTGAACGTTTTTCACACCGACACAGCACCACCCATACACACACCCCGATCGAGCAGAGGAAAATGTGCCAGGTGAAAAGCCGCCCAAAGCCGCGGGTGTACGAGTAGTACGACAGATAGAACGTGACATAGCCGATCAGCATATGGTTGATGGTGTTAAAGCACGTCTCGAGATGGTACACAAACTTTTCCCTGCGCTGTTCTTTCGTGTCGATTGGGTCCATGTTTTTTTTTGCGGGTTGGTTTTGTTGCTTGGTTTCCGAAAACGAGCCGACAGAGAACTGGACCACTCGCTGGTGACATCGCTCTATTTTATAAGCGGTTAAAACTGGGGCTGATAAAGGCTGAGATTGTATCTTGCTCGATCGATAAGGTACGTGTTCATCGGCGAATTGTTTCGTTCTTGAAGGGTCGATCACCACCGTCATCGTTGCATCGAGCTGTTTGATCTTGTCACGAACAGCAAAACCAGTTACAGGTGCATTCTTCTACCACACCGATCAAAATCTCAACACTTTCTAGAAAGATGATTAACAGGCACGCTTGCAAAAAGGGTGCACATTAAAACGGGGTACGTACGGGTTCGCTTAATTACAGCCCCCATACCCACCATTCGTTCCTTCCCGACCTATCCGCTCTGTTCCCCGAATCATTCACCACCGACCGGGCTGGCTAAATTAATTACCACCAACCTGCCGGTGGTGGGAAATGTTTCAAGTAAGGGAGTTTCACTGTTTTTGGAGGGCTCTTTTGCATCCGATTTGCAATAAAATTCAATCAACTCTCTAACCCAATTTGCCCACATCCACCGGACCCCCGCTACACACGGCACAGCACGGGACGCATCTAGGACGGTTGGGCACGCTGGGGCACAAAAATGCCCAAAACAAACGAAACGCGTCGGCTTTGACCATTAAAAAAGGGCCATTTGATTGTGCCTCTGTTTCGTCTTCTCAGCGCACTCGGAAAGAAAAAAAATCCGACAACCGCTACACACACACACACATACACTCTCCGAAACGAAACGCAATTGCGTGGTGGGGAAGTCGGTAAAAGTGCCGACATTTGTCATTTCTGCGCATTTGTACGTATCGTTCGTACGACAGAAAAAAAAAGTAAACGAAAAACAAACACAACAGCACTCATATATTTTATTTAATTACTATCTTGCTACAGCTGCAAATGCTTTGGTGCAAATTGCGAACTGCATTTTGATGCTCTGCAACGTATCAAACTCCCGGGCACAGTGGTGGCAAGGGAAGTAGAGGCGGTGCGTTTTTTTTTTGAATGATTTTAAAGGCATTTGTTACATTGTTGAACGCGTTTCAGTAACGTTTTTAAGTAGATGAATTCTTTGCTTTACATCGTTAATTACTGATAAGCACTTTTAAAAAATAATGAAGCAAATTGTAACAACATGTAACAACTTATCATAATTCGGGTTTTTTTAAATTCTTTTTACCATCAATCCATTTTTACCCTGCTGCTCTAACGCACTCAGAAAAAATGTATTTCCACTCCCCGGTGTGCACGTCTGTGCCGCATCATGCGAACCCATCCATCCATCCATCCATCCCAAATCGACCACTTTATGCTGCCGTCCTTTCACTGCTTGATGCCCTCATCGTCTCACACTCTCTATCGTTGCTATCGAGCCGCCCGAATGCCCCGACCGGTCGTACGCACCACGCATCCACCAATCATCCTTTCATCGCATCGCAGGATGCGACCCAATGGAACGTGGCTGCAGTGGACGGCAGCACCACAGCACGGGCGGACGCCGCTGCACGGAACGAACGGAATTTCCTTTCCTTTCCCACCCTGCGAACGAAGCCCTGGCAGGAGCGTTTGACGCGGACAAAAACGGTCTTTCTCGTAATTTAAAATTTTAATTTTTATTCCTTACATTTTCGGTTCGCTTTTCTTTCGGGGCGTTTGTGTTTTTGAACCCAAAAGCGATAGGGGGGGGAGGGGAAGAGAATGCACCGGGTGGTACCGAGTCTGTGGTGTGTGCAGCAATTATCGTAAGCAGAGTGGTATAGATTGTTTAACAAAAAAAAAAAACAGGGAAGAGAGAATAAATGTTTGTAGCACTTGCTGTGCAATCAAAGGAAAGCGAATTGTTTATGTAAATTATAAAGAACTATAAATAAACCTCAGAGATTTTATTATTCGTTGATGAGCTCTTAAATGGCTAATGGTTTTATACAAATGTGAAAAATAAAAAAGTAGTATCTCAGAGCCTTTATTGTATCCTTCCAGTTGAACATTCGACGGTATTGTAATTTTACATACTTTATACATCAACTCACAGTTTTTTTTTCACGTAAATACTGCTGTATTTAAAGCGTAATAAACTACCGAGTTTCATGAGGTTTGAATATTCCCATAAAAAAATATTTTATTTTTAAGACTAAATCAAACAATTCATTGCATAGATATTTATTTGTTTTTTTTTTTTAAATGAAAACAATATATTCAACTTCAAGAATTAACAACTTTCTCTTGCACTGCAATTAATTCTATACTTTTCTTTTACGATAGAAACGACCAGAACATATTGCTTAAGTTAAACGTAAACGTAATATATAAATAGTACAACACAAATCCGTCTAACATGGTACTGCAATCCATGTAGGCTGGGGAAAATAGTTTTCTCTGAGTTATGGAAGAGGATTACTCGGATGTTCTTGGACATTTCGTTCCAATTCGGTCCTTATTCACAGGTTCAACCATTGGTTATATATTCATCTTTGAAGAATGCAATAACTAAAGGTTTCTAAGAGGTACATAAATGTCTCCTGATTCCGATAATCGAACCTAAAAAAATAACGATTTAAACAATAATGTATTTGCCATTAACGTTGTGTTGAAAAGTTTTCGTCGAAGCATATCTTCTTAACACCAACGTGTAAAGCTACTTTCCCATTAAATTTCAAGCAATATTTTGTGTGATAAGTTTGTTCCTATGCAACTGACTGATTTTAACGATCCTTAGTTTTCGACAATGACGATATTAAGGAGCGGCAAAAAAATTACATTCAGCATCTTTGTTAGTGACAAGTATTTTTATTATCTATTAATTCGTACAACAGGCTCAGGTATTTGTGATTCAGATTTAAGTAAATGGCATTTCCTTCAAATGATTCACTAATTTTTTAGGATGTCACATTTATTCGGATTTTCCCATGACCATTGGTGCCACTTTTGCCTTAAATAATATTTAAAAAGGAGCTTATCTGTTGGAAATACCTTTTAAATATAAATAAGCCTTCTTACATTGACATGCAAAGACAAATAGGACTTTTTTTGTTTGGAGGATTAAAAAATCTTGCTTTTAAAAGAAAAATAATAAAATGTACTCTACAAAATTTTCCTAAGCATACTTTACTTTACACATAGAAAGTTAAATTTTCTGAGAATTGGTACTCATCCGTAATTGATTAGAATTTCGAATACAATTCCTTAACAGCTTCAATATTTTTACGATGTGAAACGAGCCAAGCATCATAACTGGTTAAAAAATTTTAGAAGTTGATGTTCTATTAAAGTTCTGGCCTTAATGAACATAAAAAATAGAAAAACTTTCTTGTAATTTCCTCTTGGTTTAAATGTATCACAAATCTCATCTGATCTTAGTTACCTAGTATGCGAAACTATTTTATTCTTATTTGGATGCGTAGCGATGGAATTTGAACGATCTCAATATTTGTGATCTGTGCGTACTGTTTTTTTTTTTCAACTCGCTTTAATTCCTTTTTCATATTTAAGCTATTCAATTATAATTTTTATGTTATTTTTATTATCAATCATGATCGGTAATTCATCGGTATAAACCTTACCGACTCTGTTGGAATTTATATGAATTGTTTTGGATTTTAGGATGTTTGAATTCAAATTTAGATTATGGTAAATTAGTATTAGGGAAAGACGACACTTCGAAAAGAGCAGATAAACGCATGAACAAATATGAATATGAATTATACAGACGCTCTATAACAGATTTCCCAAACTGAAAGTATCGCTCTCAGCTGACGATCCTTTGAAGAACATCTTAGAGAGACTTAATTAGATTCAACAAAAAAAATCCCTCCCGAACAGCCCCACCATAGCACCACCACTCATCCCAAAAGATACATGAGCATGACCGATTCGATCCCGTCCAACCAACCAACACCAAAAACCAAAATGGTCCGTGTGTCCACAACTGTACCACACCACCCTTTCCTCACCTTCAGGAGCCAGTGTCATTTTGCTCAAATAAATAAATGTATCACGTTTAATTACAAAAGAGGTCGTGTCCCCTAAACATGCACACGTTCCCTTCCTGCCCAGTAACCGTTCCCCCTCCCCGCCCCGTGTCCTCCATGCTTGCAATCGAACGCCAATTGTCTTGCGAAAATGGCCAATTTCGTCAACAAGTTTCCAGACACAGGGCAACTGTCGCACGTCCTTATACAGCGGGTAGACGGCAACAGACCCGTCCCCGGCCCCGGTCCAGTGATCGGGCGTACAATTTGTAAACTCCGGGCTGCGGACCGCAACCCACCCCAAAATGTACGTGACCAAAGCTGGCCGCCTGTCCAGGCAGGTCTGTGTGTGTTGCGTTTTCTCTTCGCTTTTCTGCTGTTTACCAAGGGCGAGAAGGGCGCGGGGAAGGGCAGAAAAAAAACAACGGGGAACCGAATCTTCCCCAAAACCAGCGGGACGTTTTTGGGAGGAATCTTCACCCGGTAAGAGCGAGAAAGAGAACGCTTGGGACAGAGTGCTGCACGAGAGGCAACACCGCTGGATGGAACGGGCTGCCCGTTTGGTTTGCAGAATTTTCGTTGAATGATCTGTGGGAAAAGCCATCATTATTATTGGATGAAAAGCTCATTAACACATTTCAAGTTTTTTTTCCCCTCCGCAAACGCCAACCCCGAAGCAGAACGGGGGCAGCCGGGAGCTCTCTTTGCGCAGTTTGCGCACGAAGGAGACGCAACGCGGGTTTTGCGGTGAATCGCATTTAAACTTAATGCAATACTTTGTCTACACGATCGCTCGTTGTTTTTGCTGGCCCGTTTCGCTGCACACTTCCAGAAGTGCAGGGCGAGCGTTTTAGGAAAAATGCATTCCAGCTCACTCCTGCTGCCACTGCACTCTGTGCTCACCGGAACGGTCAGGACGAACCATGGAATTGAGCAATCCTGTCACGCACAGGTCCCCCAGTAGGGGAGAGCTGAGATGAGTTCAGCCACCTTTATAACAGTAAAACTGCTTGGCGCGGATGGAAAAACTCCTTAACCTTTCTCTTTATGAATATTCATGTCACACGCCGGGTTGGGCTTTCGTTTCGCGCACGGAGGAAACTATAGTTGTTCTACACGGTGCCACGGTGGGGTGCTGGGAGGGGACGTAGACGGGGACTCATCTCGGACTATTTCCGTTGCATTCCGCTTTTAATTGCAGGCTAAAAAAAAAGCACACCGAAAAAAGCCATTTATCGCACGTTCGGGATGGAGCTTTTTTGGGCAATTTGGAGCTTCCTTTTTCCACGCACAGTTTTACTGCGAAAGAACTCAAGGGACTGGGAAAATAATTTTGCTGGTCAGGCGCTTCTGTTTGGTAGTAATATATCAAAACATTAGTTTTGGAAATTGTAAAGGAAAATTCTAGCATAAGTGTATGGATTAAGTTTTGTTTAAAATTTCTAACTAATTAATACCAAATTGAAAATGTTATGCAGTAATTTTATTTTTTTGCTTAGACCAGTAATTTCTAAACTTTTTTCGTCCAGCTCCCACTTTTTCGTCACTTTTGATGGTACCGCCCATTTGAGCCGTTTGCTAAGCTAAATAATCAAAGCATATTATTTTTTTTTTCTAGAAAACATTATTGGAAATTTTGGACAACAATAAAAATTGATAATTGATTTCTTATTTTAAATCCTATCTAGGTTAAATTAATGCACATATCACTAGCACACGTTTCTACATATTTTGACAAACATATTTTGGTATTTAATTGAATGTTATTTTATTCTTTTTAACATCTCATGCATTTTTTTTTAATGAAAGTTTCATGCATTAAGTACGAACTTTAAATATTTATTATTAGGAAACTTTCAATAAATTGCATGATGATTGCTATATATTGCTAAACAGTTAGTTTTGTTGTGCGTTGTTTCTAATCATAAAATTGAAACAAAAATTACGCAAACACAAAAATTTGGTTGTGATCATTGTTTAACCTTTTCACTAGGCCATTAATTTTATCTTTCTATTGTAAATTTACTTCGATTAATTATGGTTACTAGCATGTCAAATAGCCCTTTTCTCACGAAAAATTCAATGTTTTGACGATTTTTTTTTTATTTTAAAGCTCCAGTACTACTTATATTTACGAAAAAATGATTTTGTAAGACGCGTAATTCTTAAAGCCCACTAAAGCACATCGTGGATCATCTGTGAATTAATCGAATCTCACGGGCCATCACATGTTTACCAGTGCCCTCTAGTGGGCGGTTGGAACCACTTTGATTTAAGCCAATGTTATGTATTCTATCAATTCATGTTTATGTTTATGTTTATTGATCGATCGATAGATCCTCGATCCCGTTCTAGCGAATACATTGTTTACATAAATTACATACATGTTACAATGATACGACACAATTACAAATTCACACACTATTACGCGGCTCATAACCATTACTGGCGGCATCGAATGTTCGGCACATGCGCAGGAATGGGTCACCTGAACCGAACACCGTTCTTCGAGTGGGGACGGTCAGCATTGCTCGTGCTCGCCAGTGATCTGACAGGTACATTTAGATGAATATCAGCCAGTAAAGACGGAAACTCAGTTCGGCCGTCAAGGAGTCCTAAACGAAAATCTGGCTCGGCGTATTCGCTCTTCTAAGGTAGGCATTCCGAGAAGCAGACATCGGGTGTGGTAATCGAACATCCGGTCCCAATAGCACAGTGCAAATCGCGTGATTTTGCGCTGTATGGACTCCAAACGCGAAAAGGGCTGGACAGCAGTTGGCCACCACACAATGTTACCATATTCCAACAGCGTCCTTATCAACGAACAATATAGCGCCTCGGTGCAAGAAATGTCACTACAGTGATTAGTCACAGCTTTCATATGCTTAACCACAAATAAAAAAATTAAAAATTGTAAAATGATCATTTGATCATAGTCTATTGCAGAAGAATTTTCCATTTTTTTTAAGCAAATAAATATTGTAGGCGCTCAATCATATTTAGCATTAAAAGCTAAATACAGAAAGCTTTAACTCGCCTTTACATTTTTTAAAACGAAAGACGATCAAAACTTCTCGCTTATCGAAAAAAATTAAGTTGATATTTCAAAGTGGTTTTAGTGTAATTTTTATTATAATTGTTTGATAGTTTTGTTTGGAATATTGAACCATCTGATGGTCATCTTCTTTATGTGAATGATATCAAAATTTTCTTACATGATGCTAGTCCTCTTAATTATACGAGGCTCCAGCATTATCATGATGCTTTTGTGGAATGGTAGTCGTCGAGCTTTCCTCGTCTGTGTACAGAGAAAATGTTCTATTATTTCTTGTATAATGCTGGCCTCTCTGTGTCACCTATTTCATCACGTCTCAAGCATGCTTTATCGCTGGACATCTAAAAAGATGCTCCTGATATGCTCTACTCTACCAATACAGGCTCACTCGATCTGTACGCTCCCGAAAGCCTTCGCCTGTCGAAGTAGGCCGTACTCGTTATACTTTGTAATGACCATCTCCTATCCTATTTCAGATAGTTCATTCACTACTATGATGATATACTACAGTATAGTGTATTTCAACTCTCCTCATACCCTTTTTCGTCATCATCTTTTACGTTCTAATTCTATTTCCTTCTTCCTTCCTGTGCCTCTTTAGGTTTACGTTATTTTCTTTGCGTTTTTGTACTTCCCTTTTGTTTGTTTGTCAGAGTAAGTAAGGTGTGAGGTATTACGAATAATTATTGGCCATTGTCTTAAGGATTTGTTATCTTTTAACCACCTTTATTTATATACTTTAACTTTTTCCCGAAGCTCCTAGAACTAGATACGTGTGTTTCAGATTGACGGTTTAATTTTTAATTTTAAACAGTTCAATGCACACCTCACTAAGGTCTGCGAACTGTTTTCAAGGTAGCTTGGGCTGCAAAGCAGAAAACCTCCTTCTTCGGTGTGTATGCGGTGGAGTACAGCTTTGCCGTCACCTGCCACGTGTACCCTTCGAGTGGGAAGCTGGTGAAAAAGCTCAGATCAAACGCAGAATCTTTAAACACGTATGTTGCCTGTAGGAAGGAAAGCGAACCATAGAAACTGTGCTACAATCACAAAACTACGGAACAGGTTACCGGTTGCAAAGGGCATTTCACTGTCGGTTGAATGCTGCGCACGAACGGTGACCAGAACGAGTTGGTTTCGGCCAAAACTGAACAAATTTTCGGCACCTGCACCGCATTGTAACGCTGACAGTTTTGCAAATCAAGCGTACACCGGTAGGCAACAAGTGTGATCTGGAAAGGCAGACGATTTTTGTTGATTTTAAGATATGTGAAGAAAGTAAAAGGAAATAAATGAAATACCTCCAACGGGGCTCGAATCTGTTGCACTACGGAAAAATTCCCGTAAAAGCGCACCACATTGTTGCTCGACGTAAAGTTTAGCGGAACGGTAAACTTTATCAAGAACGATTCCGTTTTGTTGGTTTGACAGGTTTTCGCCTTGTCTATCACTAGTTCCTTATTTCTCTGCAATGGAGGAATGAAACGGTGGTTCTACAGACGGATGCAAACCAATAGCAATGCGTGTAATGCTCACTCTTCCCAGTGCGCTGAGCGCGGGAACTGACACTAAAATAGCGGCTGCTAAAATATACCACAAATTAGAGGAAGGCATGTCGGTTGGCAATGTTCTGGGTAAACTAAGCCGAAATTCACCAACGCGTGCCTAGTTATTTGAGTACGCTAAACTCAGTGAAACGTGTAATATCTGATCTTATCAACGGTTGTTTAAGTGCTTTAAATTAAACGTTACGTATCATTACCCTTTTTAACACATTAACGTATTAGTATTGCCAGAACGCAATACGAGGTGTTTTGAAAGTTAATCGTAAAAAGTAACAGTACGTTGCAAAGTTAGCTCGATGCAAAGATGAAATTCGATCTTCCTACGTTTGTAGAACATTGTACAATTAGATGCCAACCATCAATAACGTAACGCTTAAATTTAGATGTTGGATCCCAACCTCCAATAGTGTAAATAAGCGAAACGTAACTTATTCTAACGTTAAAATCAATCAAAATTTTACATCTCCACTCCTATGTAAAAAATCGTAACGTTTGAATGAAGCCCTTCCCTCATTATGAGAGTTACGTAATTAATGGACAGTCACTTAAAAGTTTCAAAATCTGTCTTATATTGTATAATTACAATACACAATTATACTGAAGAACAATTAAGCTGAAGACAGCTCTGTACAACATAATAAATGTAAGTATAATAATGCTTTCCATTTTTACGTTAAATTCAAAACTAACATTTGCAGCCGCATGGAGCATCTTAAGTGTTGCAGAATATAATTTATGAGAAGCGGACTGAACCGAACTTATCTAACTGGCCAATCTGGTCCGAACTATGCAGTTAATGCTACAAATTAAGAAGCTTCTTATGACTCCAAAAATTCGGATCAATCTTGGAGTGGTTCACAGACGCAGATATTCCTACAAGCAGACTTAGCGGCCTGGTTGAGGCACCAAATTAATTGGTTCGTCCACCAATATTAATTGGTTATGAACGATCGGTTGTGTAGATGATAAAGAATGTTTGAGTAAGTTGCTGAAATCTAAACATGAATAAAAGTAAAATTGTTTAAAGTATGATTTAAATACAAAAAATATGATAGTTGAAAATATTCATACAGTTTGAACGTACTACGATGCGATTGACGTTATGCATTAAAAAAGCATAGTTTAGAAATAATCCAATTACATCAAACAATCGGCAAATCTGCTATATTTCATCCTTCTTTTTATTACCCCTCTGTTTCTGTGTAACCGAAAATGAAAGTGATCACGATGGACCTTCCCGCGCGCTGTGTTTTACGACGTGGCTTCCGTCGACGATGGTGGGTGCTCCAGTACCGTATCTATAATGCCCAACGTTTGGGCCTCCTCCGGGCTCAGAAACGTATCACGCTCCATCTTCGAGTACAGCACGTCCAGCGACGTTTTGGTGTGCTTCCCGTAAATCTCTGTTAACTGTTTCTTCAGCTTTAGAATCTCTTCCGCCTGTATCTGTATGTCCGTCGCCTGTCCCTGTGCACCGCCCGACGGTTGATGGATCATGATCCGTGCGTTCGGCAGTGAATGACGCATTCCCGGCGCACCGGCAGCTAACAGTAGCGAACCCATCGAGCACGCCTGACCAACGCACCAGGTAGCTACCGGTGGCTTCACGTACTGCATCGTATCGTAGATGGCCAACCCGGCCGTAACACTGCCACCCGGTGAGTTGATGTACATGTGGATCGGTTTGGTGCCATTTTCCGACTGAAGGAAGAGAAGCTGTGCTACTATGAGGGAACTCAAATCGTCATGGATCGGACCCATCAGGCAGATGATTCGTTCCTTGAGCAGTCGGGAAAATATATCGTACGCCCGTTCGCCTCTCCCGGTTTGTTCCACCACGATAGGGACCAGATTGAGGAATGATTTGTTCGTCGCGTGCAGTTTGCGCTGAAAGAGAGCAACACGTGTCAGCATACTGCGGAACGTTAGGAGCGATGTGGTGATACTTACTACGGAAGATAAATGCGGCAAAAGTGATTTTAGTCTATTCATTGTGGAGTCTTTCGATAATAAACACTGACGAGACACGACCACAAGAGGTAAACAACATTTCGTAATCATCTTCAACGGAGCCGATGACAGCTGCGGGCAATGGACGTCAAACGGACCTGTCAAGAGTGTCCGTATGTAAGCACCTGCCGTTCTGAACAGTCACTCACTCCTAAACATCGAGTGAAGCAGCGTGGTTCGTCGCAGCATCACGAACGTAAAATATTGCGCTTTGTGCAGAGAAATTACAGTACCTGGAACATTCGTTACCCTTTTCGATGGTGTTTGTATCGTGAACAGTGTACAAAATGATCGAATGTGAACAACCCAACATCACCGATACGGAGGTATGACGAATGCATCCAAGCATTCCGTGTGATTGACGGCGACGACGACGGCCCACTCCCTCTTCCGTTTTGTCTAATTATGGTCATGTTTGGACCGTGTGCGTGTTTACTTCCATTCCCTGCAGGTGATAGATCATGAAGAGTTTCTCGATCGCATCAAGAAAACGCTCTACTACGGCTCGTCCAAGGTACGGTGCACCAAGATCAGCCGACCGCTGGCTGACTACGCGGCGGATGTGTTTTCCGAAAGCCACCGCGGTCATTCCCTCAGCCGATTGAACTTTGCGACTGTGGGCAATCTGTCCGTGACGCCATGCTCACTCATCCTGGCGATGATCTATCTCGATCGGCTGAACGCCACCGACCCGACCTTTGTACGTCGCATAACGCCGTCAGAATTATTTATAGTATCGATGGTAAGTGCACATCGTATCCCCGCATAAGTTCCGCAGTAGTTTGTTGGCCTGATAAAGTGCGCTTCGCTCTGTTTCGATCGATGCACCGAACTGAGCCGCGACTCGTGCACAATCAGCGTCACGCCTCACTAAACGCAAAGAAAGCTGCCAATTTCTCTTCAGACACTTTTTACTTTCGCCTTCGCTTTCGTTCATTAGTATACAGCTACGATTTTTAATGATTTTAATGGCTTTTCGCTATTTGTAGATGGTCTCCACTAAATTCTACTGCGGTTACGACGAGGACATCTATCTAAGTGCCTGGGCGGAGTATGGAAACATGACGCCGGATCAAATGAAAGCACTAGAATTGGAGTTTTTGGACGCAATGGTAAGCATTTTGGGTTGGTTTTAAAATTTCCCATCTTTTGCGCATTCATTTATCAACCACTCTTTCGCTCTAGAATTGGAACGCGTATGTCTCCAAGCACGATTTCTTTGCAAAGCTGAAAATAGTCGAAAAGGTTCTAGCGAAACGGCAAGGCCTCACCCGTGGCTGGCTAACGTACACCGAGCTTATCAACTTTCTACCCTCATTCGCGATGGCCAAGCAGCTGATCCACTACAGCACCGTGCTGGCGGTAAGCTACACCGCCAGCGTTATGACCATTGCCGGAGCCTTTCTCTTAGCTAGCAACCTGCATCTCCCGGGAAACCTGCTGTACCGCGGTTCGACCAGCCTCGAAAGCAACAACATTTCCAGCCGCTGCCCACTATCGCCGCCGCCCAAAGTAGACACTATGGTCGATAGTTCTGGCGTTTCCGTCGACGATACCGACACACTCGAAGACTGTATCTCAAATGGTACCTTTACCGCATCACACATAAATGCAACACTGAAAGACTGTGAAAATGCGTTTGCTGCCGGACAGCAGCAACAGCCGCACGACCGTAATTGGGATAGTACAAATCACAAACCAGCACCAGGCACGATTTTCTCACCCTATCGCTACCGCAACATTCGCTTCATTTTCGACCTAGCAGGAGGTAATAATTTCGTTCAACAGATAGATTTCCTTCACTCGGAGCAGGAGCCAGGTAATGATTCGGAACGAGAATCAAATAACGCATCGAACGATGGGCTTATGGAGCTTAGTCAAGCAGGATCTCTCAATTGTTCGTACGATTGCTTCATTCCACTAATCGGAGGTAAGAGATGGTGTGCGGGACAGCCCGAGGAACACGATGGTATCTATAAACATTACAAGAAAACGTACGATATGTTCAGCTCATTGCTGAAATTTCTCTAACGTAAAGCGGTAAGGTGGCCCCAGTAGATAGAGACTAACACAGCACAGCAAAACATTACGAATATATACCGATTGTTTCGTTTAAAGGAACTGAAAATTTAAGCAACGAATTATAATTTATGGAAACCAATGAAATGATTAAGCAAAATTATTAAACAAAACATACAAAAACACGTACCTATATTCGTTCCATTCCCTTAACTTTTACAATTTACACTCTTTTTTAAAGCAGAACTAATTATTATATCTTATTTTACCACTGAATCAAGTACTGCGAATTGTTACATTTCTCTCTTTTTTATTTAATCCGTTGAATGCTTTTGCAATAAAGTTAACTATTCGATTTCAAAACACATTCAAAGCAGAAAATAGCAACTTAACTATGCTAATCCGAAAACGGCACCGTTAATTATGACGCCACCGTCACTCTTCAGTGTATTACTTCTATTTTTTTCAAAATTTTGAATAAATTAAATTAAAAATTAATGTTAAAAATTACTTGAAATTTACTTACTTACTTATCGGGCACTACAACCGCTCCGCGGTTTTGGCCTGCTACTGCAATCTCCGTAACCGCTCACGATCTCGCGCCGTCGTTTGCCAATCCGTTATCCCGGCCATGATGGCGGACGCCTTAACGCCATCTTCCCATCTCAGATTGGGCCTACCACGCATCCTCCTGTGGACAGCCTAACAGGACTTTACGGACTGGGTCGTCCGGGTCCATGCTTATAACATGACCAGTCCACCGGAGCCGGGCGAGCTTAATCCGCTGCACAGTATGGTAAGGTCGTTGTATCGGCTCCTCCATTGTCCCTCCTCACGTATGGGGTCAACAATCGTCCTGAGCATCTTCCTCTCTAACGCGGCTAAGAGGGTTTCGTCAGTTTTAGACAGAGTCCAGTCTGAATACCGGCACTATACAGGTGCGATATAGTCCCAGCTTCGTACGTCGCGTTGAAATTTACTTAGATTCTTTAAAATTTAACCAATTTGGAAACCAGCAGTGAAGCATTACTCTTGATTCATTTTAAGATTTATGAATCACAAGAGTAAAGAATCTCATGATTCCTCATATCGTGAATCTTGGGATTTATTGATTTATTCAGATCCAAAAATCTCATTTCGATGTACCCAACACTACGAGTGATACATTATATTCTCCGGCTTTGGAAGGTAGTGAGCCCTCGGCAGCCCCTCACTGGTTCTGGCCATATGAATGCATGGTGGGAACTCTTGATTTGATTCTTTAAACCTAGCGTGAGTCTTACCATTTTCATCATCAATAGGAAAACAGTCGTATGATACACTCTCTCAAGGTTTCGGATGTCCCATTTACGAACATTTTAACCAGTTCGAACATTTTACGAACATAAGCCAGTTCCGGCTTAGTTAAAAGCGATTGAAAAGCCAACCTCCATTCGTAAGATGAGATAATGAATTACTGTTTATTTGGTACACATTCGTTCAATATATTATTTGCTATTTCTATTGCTCGTTCGTTAATTTGTATTGTTTTGTCGGTTTTTGTTGTATTTGTGTCTAACGTGTGTTTGAAGTGTATTACACCCAAACTCACAGTGTTTGAACACTAACTATTCGTACTGCACTGTGTTTTGTGGTAACAGTATGCGCGAGTGTGAATCTGTTTTTTTTTGTATTTGAGCATGGTTGAGAAGTTCTACTCTAACCTCCACCAGAATGTGTTAAAACGCGTTTCTCAGTGAATATTGGACTAAACTGGAAGATCTACGAAAGCATTTCACAAGCACACTGTCTCACTGTCTAAATAGAATCGGTTAGAGGATGTATTTATGCGGTGGCTACTATACCTTCCTTCGCTTCGGTCACCTTTCCGTTTTGTAAAAACCTTGCAAAACCAAGCCCATTTGTCTTGTCTGCCTGCCTGCCCGCCCCCGCCCCCCTAACGGTTCCCAAAAACACGGCAATTGGTTATTATCTGCTAAATAGCTACAATATTTTAGTTATATATTATAATGCTTGAAATGCTTTGTGCTAGTTGTCGCATAGTTTAATTTGCTGTTGTTTTTTTTTGTTTGTATTCCGACACTCGGTGCCTATTAGCTAAATCGACAATACGAGTTGAAGTTGAAAGACGACGTAGGACAGTACTCCAGTTGTTTGGTTTGCTAAAAAATTGACCCAATTTACTGTAAGGTGAAATTTGTGGATGCTCTTTCGCACGGGTTAAAATTGCACCACGTAGTTTAAAGTTTGGATGCTACTATAGGCCCGGCCGCTACCGGGACACCGGGAGGAAGGGCATTAGAAAAATAGTTTCATTTCCTAAGCGAATCAATCAACGATAGAGTTCACAATTCCATTCTGTTATGTTTTTTTTCTCTCTGATTTCTGATAAAAGTGTAGTAAGGCCAGGGTAGGTTTTCTTTTGGGTAGTAGAAATATCAGTTTAGAATATTATTGTGCTAAACATGGAGGGACACGACGAGCGCTTCGATATCCTCGCTGTTTTTATTAAGTGTATCCGCGCTAAAGGGAATGTGGAAGAACTTGGTTCCGAATCGTTACTTCATAAGGTGCTTTGTCATTAGTAGCGAATAAGAAAAAAAACTAGGAGAAGGGAAAAAAGAATTGTTCTACACGCGAATGGAACGGTTTGTGATGGATCGTTTGCTTGTTAAATCAATTTAACGTGTGCTGCCTTTGGCGCAACAGCACTACGCCGAACGAGAACCGGGATCCATGCAACTCATTCCTGAGGGTTCGCTAAAGTTTGCTAAGCGTATCGCTTAGTGCCACAGCAGCGATAGTGGCAAAATCGAAAGTAAATACTTTGAGTGAAATTAATGAGCTATCTCTTCCATAATATCATCGAGCTGCTTACCGCGAGATGACGAGAGCCTGTTGTGTATGTGTGAGAAATCGAGAATTGGTAAGCTTTCATTCACACCGAACGAACACGATTATATTCTCTTGGCTTACGCTTTACGCTACACTAGTTACATACGTTTGAGAAATTGGTCTCGCATATTGCATTGCAGAAAGCTAGTCCAATGGTTTTAATAACTCTAATCTACTAAAAACGTTCCTGCATTTTTTTTGACTGGACCCATTTACTACTGTTCTACTCTAGTGACACATTAATAATTCCTTTATGGTTTCCCCCCTCGCTATGCGCCATCATCACTAACCGACGTAATTTCTCAATGCTCGTTAAGGAATCGCCGTCCGTGTTGTCGTCGTAGAGAGAAACTAATGTGTTTTACTCATTAAACAACTGCTAGGTGGAACACAAAAAAAAAAATGCACAGCATGAGGAAAGTGATGCTAGGCGTACGATAAACGTTTGTTGGCGTTGGTGTCGTCGAATTCTTAATTCGTGTATCAGTTTAGCCTACCCATTAATGACATTCAATGGCAGCAATACTCATGTCGGAGTAATATCTATCGTTGCTGTGGGGTCTATATCCTTTTTTTTCTCTTATAGCGTGAAGACAATAACACATGATAGATCGACCAGTCTTACTAGTCATTCCTCTACGAGAAGATAACAGTTGGTTAAGAATATTAATCATTAACAAAGCGTGTGCACTAATGATACGGTTTGAAACACAAACAACAGTAAACACAATAAGCACTTGCAGTAAGTCGTATCGTTTTGTTTTGCTTCTTCTCTTCGACTGCATGCAAGCAGCCGCAGCTACCAGTAGAGGAAAGCGGTGTTTGTTTGAGAGTTGTTAATAAATAGCAATAGTAACAGTAGCACCAGTAGCGCGGTGCCTAATCGATAAACTCTCTTCTAGCTAAATCATCCCGTGGAAATTGGAACGATAAATCATACAAACGATATACCCTATTACACCGGACGCGCCTTCATCGCACAAATTGGGCCTTTGTAGATGCGTAGATCGACGATAATATTTACATATTCGTACCCAATCCCTAGTGTTGGCCGTTCGGTCTCGTTACGAAGCCATGGTTTCGCTGATGTGTACTGTACCATTGCCTCTCCCCCCCCCCCCCCCTATTACCGTACAGTTCGAATTTCAACGGTCGTTTTCGATCAATCAACGTAAAATATTAACTGCACCGAGCGGAGGGGGAAGGGGATGTATCTAAATTTAAATTTCGAATTTCGTTACTGTCAGTAGACGATGGTGTATGTGCGTGGAGAGAGCCCCGTTCCATTGACCAAAAACCACAGCATCGCAGCCGCTCACCTGTACGGCCAAGCGCACACTGGCTACTGGCTTTTGTACTCAACACTGGGCGGGCGCCTATTTTACGGCAACAGCATTCGCAGCAACAACGGTGGCCGCACTTGGTTCCGGCTTATCCTTGTCTTTGTCCTTGTCCTTTTCCTTATCCTCGTTCATGAATAATAGAGGGCACATTCCCAGCAGGCAGCCGATCGTAATACCGAGCACCCGTCCCTAGAGAAATCGCGCATCGCGTGTGAGAGGGTTTTCACACCGAGAGGAGAAAAAGGAAAATGTTAAAAATGGACTCGTCACTGTTCACTAAGTAAAACGACGGTTTCGGTTGGCACCCGCTCGCATCGCAACGCACAAAATGGCCGTGCCAATCGAAAAAAAAAGGTGAATGCGTAAGGTATTTGAAATTAAAATGCCAGACTTTAAAGAGAGAGAGGTGTACGCGAGAGGTGCACAACAATATTTCATGCAATAAATTATTCCATTGAAAAACTCGCCGCTCGCACTCATCCATCATTTCAGCCAGCTACAAACTACGGCCATTGCTTACCAAATTGGCAGCCCTTCGGCTGGTTTTCATTTCCAGCTGAATCGGGGACATCTTGGGCGGCTTCACGCCGCTCATCTCGGCCAGCTTCTCCACGTAGAATGCGGAACCGATGCCGATTACGTCACTGATGGTGTTCCCCAGTGCTGCCGCCGCCATGGTCGACATGCACATAAATAATCCGAGCGTATGTTCAATGTAGTCGCCCTGGAAGTGGAAAGTGTTTGGAAGATATTTTTTGTCGCAAAGATAAGCACGATAACGTTCATTGATAGGTGAAAAAATACAGCTTGTGTTATGCTTACCGCAATGATCATGGTAAAGTTGTCGAGGAAACCAAATCCAATGAATGGCAGCGCGTTTACCAATCCGACTGTAATTCAAGAAATAGAAAGAACGAAAGAAAAAATGTTGTTCAATATCTTCGTTTAGTACCAATCAAGCTATTTAATGTATTTGAATATAGAGTTATACACCATTGTACGCTTTCGACGGTTTAATGTCAAGACAGCCCTAAATAAACTTCTACTGGGTCACAACTCCGACCGGGATTTAGTTACATCGCAAATTTGAAGAAATGCAGAGACAGTCTACAGTTCAAAAAAGGGAAACAGGAGTGAAGCAGTAAGTTAACGCAGAAATCTGATGCGATTTTTTGTTGATTAAGTGAGCTGCATGAACCACAGCATCGAGGTAGATTGTATTTCAAAAACTTTTGTAGAATCTAATAAAGCTAGGTCTTCTACAGCAGTTCCTCCAGTGGATACGTTTGAGGTAACGACCGGACGCGCTAATATTATTACCTTATGTCTATTTGTTACTATTAAAAAGGAACTTTGACTTTGAGCCAATGTGACGTACAATCTTGTTTGATAGTCTTACGATACCTATGGTAGAATGTTTTTCTATTCTATGGTGCTCAAATAGAGACAAGTGCGTTAGAAGAATAGTTACGAGTTTACAAGGTTGGCGCCGTTTGGACAATCTACACTGGTGTGAATAACATAATGTACTAACTTACTCTCCATGTTATTTACTCCTAAGTCTTGAGAAATTGAAAGACACACGACGGAATGCTAAGTATACCTTCATTGCAAGACTTTTGTGGCTTAAGACATAAGTACCATCAATTTCGGAAAAACTCAGAGTTTTAGTACCTAGCCAATAATCCAGGCAATTTTCGTATCGTTCCACCATAATTGCAACAATCCCGTCTTCTTTTTCTTCAATCTTGCGAGGTTTTATTCTGGTTCGGCGACGGAGTCCAGGTTCCTGGGCCGCTCCGCAACTAGTCTGCAATTGTGGCTGAGTGAACCACCAACCTCTCTCAATGTGGGCCGGCTACTGAAGCCATTTACCGTAGCAACCCCATCACAACACAATTTTTGGGTCAATATAATTAGCACTAGTCAATATAATTACGAAACGTCTTAGATTTTTCAGTTCATGATTGGTGTAAATCTCCTTAAGCTCCTTAAGGTCATGTATCAAGTGCCACAGAAGCACGAAAAGCCTTCGCGGTGGGCGAGTGTAGACATTTTAATAATAATAATAATGTACAACCTGTTGAAAACCCACTTTTGCTATGGGGTCATTAAACCCATCATTTATCATGATAATTTATGCAAATCGACGGTGTGCATACACTAAATCAATTAATGGGCAACCAATTTGCATGCCACGTCTCGCACGCGCTCGCGCCACTGATGAAAAACCCCCTTCCCTGTTGCAGAAAAATCAGATCCTAGGCCCTCGGTAATGGACGTCATTAAAACTTTAAACACTTTCCCAACTCGACCGGGTCGGCCCGGCAGGTCTTGCACAGTTTGGCACACCGTCAAAATAAGAATCCAGCGAACACCGAGCGCTCCGAGCATATCTCATTAGCAAAAGGACACACACACAACGCGAACACCGGGAAAACTCTTTCCGCTGGGAGTTCTGCTTACCTTCTTCTCTTTCCTTTCGCAAAGTTTCAAATCTCTATTGATTTTTGTGAACTGCGTTTACTCTGCACTGAATCTTTTGCCTTTTGGGAGCGAAACAATGTCCTTTCACCCAGCAAAGGTACGCGGCGCTTGATGCTGTGGTTATCTTTTTAATTGAGATAAAAATTAAACTCACCTCACTTTACATTCTTTACCGTGCGGCTAAGAATGACGAAAGGGCGTTAACCACAAAGACGTTAAATATTGTTCTTCGTCCGGAAATCGCCCTCCGCCTGAGGGGGGCGAGCATAACAACTGACCGGTCAAAACCACACACAATCTTGATGGATAACGGAGAGCCCGAGAAAGAGTGATTTCCGGGATAATGCACAGCACGAGATTCGGTCAGTTAAGGCCGGGCCGGCCGTAACCGTTAACAAACACCCCGAGCAACCCAACGTTGTTAACTTCCTTTCTATATAAGTCGCTTTATTCGATTTTTTTCTATTTGTGTGTTGATGATGTGTTTGTGATAGTATTTTCTTCCTCCCTGCTACAGTATTACCTTACAATGCTGAGCAAAGCGCAACTTTAACCTTTTCAAACTGAACCCTTTTTCCTATCCTGGGGATAGGAGTATACAATTCCGCGAACCGCACAAACTCGCCCTAAATCAATTCGCAAAAATGTTAGCCAAGGGTTCGTGTTGGGGCAATCGGGGCAATAAGGAGCCATTTACGGTTTCTGCTCTTGAATCTGTCGCATATGGCAAACGACAAGTTCTAAGAAGTGCTCTAGAATTTGTTCGCAAGAATTTGAGTATATAGGTGTCAATTTTTGCTTAACCTAAAAGAAATTCTTAAACAATTAATTTGAACGTGAACTCCAACGTATAGGCAGCTATGACTCCAAGGTTTGTAGCTGATTGATCGCGTCCTCTGGTCATGTGTGGATCTGGTCATTGGATGCGACAAGACCCGGACTATTATCAGCATCAGGAAGATTTTCCGCGCATTCCGAAGGGCGACATTCTGGAACAGAAGGACTTCAAATACGCGCGGATTCTGTTCGGCTTCGCCAAAGACATGTGAATCACCCTATGATTCCTTCCCATTCCCAACTCAGAAGTTAGTACGCACTATAGTCTGTTTAGTCTAGTGTAGCTTATTCTTCATGTTAGTAGTTGCATGTTCCGCTCAATAACACCAATATGCGCCAGTCGCATTCCCGACGCCAGGTGGAGTCAGTACCTTTTGAGCCTAAAGGGGCCCTGCGTAATGTACCAGCAGATCTAAACCCCAAATGACGCCAATCTATAGGAGCAGATAAGGGTGGTGGCGCAAAAACAAACGCAAAACATGAGGAAAGCTCCACCCTTACCATCATCCATCCAAAACATGGCCATTAGCATGTGCGGAGGGAACAGAAAAGACACCGCGAGCCCACCCGAGGATAAGGTGCACTTCTACGGTAAGTGAAGGAAATGTTTCCCTCCCAATCAAGCATATATGATGATGATTGTTTTTTTTTGTTCGATTTAAGAATAATATTTAAGAGCAATACGGCCTGGACGTTACTACCGAAATAAAAAAAAATATTTAAGATATAATACTGGGCTGTAATAACACAAATAAAAAATAATAATAATATTTAAAATTTGGTTTCATGCTGTTTTGCACTTTTAAATGATCGTTGGCAACAGAATAACTGAAAATGCTTCTTTTTGATAACAATTTTAATATTGAAACACATAGAAAGACATATTCATGATGTGCCAACGACATATTTTACAAAGTGTACACGAAAATCATTCTGCAAGCAAAGACTGTCTCCGTTATACACGGTTATTGGGGACCAGGAGAAACCGCGTGCTTTTTTTTACAAAATTAACACTCAAAGTTTGAGATTAGAAATCAAATGAAAGTAAACGAATAGCGTCACACAGATATGTCCCTTCGTAATCCAACAGGAAAAACAATCGTAAATACGGTATTTTATTGTTTTTAAACGAATTGTGATCTGATTTTCACACGGAGTCTTATCCTAAACCCTTGCATCTTGCTTGTATGCCCATTTTGCCCCGATTACCTTCAACTGTTGCGCACCGTTTCGCAACAGAACAACTCAATTTTGACGTAACTAATAAGGGGAACCCGTGCCTCACACAGCACACGGCGGCGTAGAAAAATCGATAAAAATCGCTTTAGATGTTTCTTGGTTGTTTTAAGGTTAATAGGGAGTAAAAGGCTCCAAGACTTTAGTCGGGTCAAATTTGTGTTCAATCACAGCTTCCAATTAGTGCATGATTCATTTACTGCTCAATCAACGAATCGCCTACCAGCCGCATCCGTTCGTGCCTTTAAAAGTGCAGAAATGTACGTACAGGCAGGCAGCAGGTAGGCAGGCACAGGATTCAGTTTCGCTTAACGAATGATGCTCCGTCCAGAATGCTCTCGCGCTTGGGAGTATTCATCAAGTAGCCTGCCACAGACATGCTCACATGGCGAATCAACAAATTCTTACCACTTTCTTGTCCGTGGTACTACTGCTTCACCGAGACTTTTACTAGTCCCGTGTGCTCTCCTATGTCTTCGTTCTTTTCCATCCACTTGGCATCTCGAGTGGAAAGCGTTTTCATATCCACCATCCACCACGCTGTGTTGTGAAGTGAGTGTGGATGGGAAGGAAAATTTATCAAACGATAGCCCGTACTCCGCACGCTGCTCACACAAAACAGCACTCGACAGTTCGCCGCAGGTGTAAGTGAAAAGGTTTTTCCTGCTGGTGCTGCTGCTGCTCCAGGTCGACAAATGGGGTGCACTGACAGCGCGACAGCACGCGGTCCTGAAATTGGTATGGACAAACTACCGGGACGGGAATTGGCGAGCGTTGCTATCGGTGGCAATGAGAAAAACGGATAAGCTTTGCAGGCACAAACACACACACACACACACGATACGCGGTTCGCTTTTGTGTGGCCGAAGCGTTATTTCAACGGATTTACCGCTACCCATTTATTGTTCGGGGAATCGGTTTGGTTTCAATTAAAGTTGCTGCTCACTTGTCGGTTTGTTTTGTATGTACTTTTGACATCAAAACCACTTGAACCTTCAGCACGCTTTTCATAAAACGGCTTCGCGTAGAACAGAACTTTCTATCTGCTAGCTAAAAGAAATTAAAACTAATTAGAAAAGCTTATACATTCGGGAGAAAGCTTTCACAAAACCACTCACCCTCCTTGTATGACAATAATAAAACACCTTTGTGTGAGCACACAGTGCACACGCCCGACTCAGGATGGCAGTGGGAAGGAAACGGAACCATACTTTCTTCAAATAAAAGCACATTGTTTCGCATTTGCTGTCAAGCGCCATACTCACGGCACAAAAGCACAGATGCCATGGACAGTTCTCCTCTGGGTGACGCACAGGAATAACGAGTTTGCTGGTGTGCAATAAAACCGGACGGCAGAATAACGATTATTGCTCATTCTTTCGTTCGAACTGTGGCGCAAAAGATGTGACAGATTGTGAAAGTGGATGTAAAACGAAGTACCTAAAGCAGTTTTGCGAGCGTCCTCTTTCATCACACGTCAGCTGCTTGTTTGGGGGAATGGTTTTGATTTGTAAAAGTGTTTACTTTATATTATACATTTCTTCTCCTTTTCCTGCATCAACTCAGAAAAACTGTTCTAACGATTGTTACGAGTGATATGTTGTGTGATTCTTTTAAAAGAGTGACTCTAAAGTATTCACTCTTTTGAAATATTTAAATCGCAAATCAATTCCTTTAGCTTCGTAATTCTAGACTTTTAGAATGATTATCTGTTCGTGCTAAAACCAACTTTATACAGTAGGTGACCGCTAACTGGTTGCTTTTTAACTGGATGTTTGCTAACTCAACCAGTTCAACCAGTCAACCAGGCCAACCAGTTAAAAAAACATTTAAACGTCAAAACAGGAAACATCCAGAATCTCGTTAAGAGTGCGTCAACGTAAAATTAAATATCAAATGAAGGATATCCGTCTTTTGTTAATGTTTCGCTCTCGCTTAATATTACTGGACACCATTAAACTAATAAGTACAGTTTAAATCAATGCAAAAAGTGTTCAAATTCAACACCAAAGGGAACAGGACATCCAGAATAAATTTCTTCTTAATCTTCTTTTGTCGAGCAGAATGTTACCTTTTGTGTTTTATAGAACCTGTGTTTCATAAAAATCACATTCAAAGGTGTACCACTCTATTCAGGTTTTTGATTAATCCGGCTCCAGAGTTACCTTCAACGTTGGGCAGTTGAAATGACACACCAGTTAGCGAACACTGTCCAATAACTGGTGGACAAATTTGTTTTTGGAATTTGCTATTTTCAATTTCACGAAGAAAACCTTTTTTTCTCGTCTATGAAGAATCTTAAAGTTGCAAGTTGTTTTCCACGGTACATTCAAATACCACTTGAAATGTGCGTCGTCTCTATTTCTTATCCCTCTTCTTATCAGATGGAACAAAAATTGAACAGAAATCAATTTTATTTTTAATCTAGTCCTTTTTGCTTTTATTACAATTTTGCAAGGGTGGTCATAATGTACGTAAATACAACTGGTATTGCTCTGCATCACAGGTTTTCGATAAAACGAAATTCTGTTGAAATTAAAAAATCAGTAAAAAATAGAATAAATTGTATCAACACGTGTTTAATGAATTTTTTGTCTGCTACTGTACAAAAGTGAGTAGGACTATCATAAAATTCTGTCCCTGAGTATTTCCGTTCCTTTCCCACTCATTGCGGAACAGGAATCTTTCAACTCCACTTCAAGGAATTGTGCTTTAAGCTTAGCGTTTATTTTATTTAATATGTGTATTGTCCAAAGTACAAGAGTCCATTCTAATGCAAGAGGACATACCCAGTCCATACCAGAGAATACAACAGCTAGAAATAAGCTTTTATAAATCCAACTTGACCTGATAACGATTGATCGCAGTTCTGTTTTTTTTTAAAATCAAAACTAAAATGAATCGTAAAATGCGAATAATATTTATTAAAAGTTTTATAAATGTCTGCAACTTTGGCTCATAATTAGTGTAATGTGATCTGAAGTATAAAGGACGAATGAATTGGCGTGAACGAACAATTCTTTCAAGGGCATTGATATTGCTAATTGCTAGATAACATCGAATTGAATCGTTCAATTCCGTACCAATTCATTAAGGAAAATAATCTTTCGAATTTGTAATATTTCTTTACAGGATTAATTATTTTGAGTCCATATAAACTCTATGCACAATCCCCCCAGATGCAGCCGTGGTAATTCAGCTGATTTCGTACCAACTCTTTACGAAATTCTAACTTTTTATTCCGTAGCAACTCTCCACGGCATTGATTCGTAATTTTTTTTTTCTTATCCTCTTAGGGAGCAATAAAACTCTTGGGGCATAGCAATTCAGCAAAAAATATACAAAATAATGCCAAACTACAAGGGGGGGGGGGGGGGGGGGGGGGGGTTAGTACAAGGAAAAGTCTATTAAACATTTCAGAACAAACAGTCATCTTTTCTGTTTCAAAATCTGTGTTGAGTGTTTGACTTCAAATGAGTTGCTTTTAGGAATCTAGAGTCAGATTAACTAATTACCCCTTGTTTTTCAACACTAATTTCTGTATAAGGCAAGAAAGTACCGGGCGTCTCCATTGCATGTTTTTAGTACAGAACGACTTTAAAAGAACAAAGCACGATTTTAAATATTGCAATAATGCATACTTACGTTTCATGAGGTCCGACGTGGGTGGTACTGGTACGGTTTCGGCTGCGGGTAAGCGAAACAATGTATCGATTAGTGTTTTTATACGAAATAATTGCACACAACACGTGACCGGCGGTCCGAGCGCCGGCACCACCATCACCACCATCACCAGTGTTTCTCCAACCAGCCAGCCAGTCAGTACTACGAACATGGCCGTCTAATAATGCGCTACGGTTAGTATAAAGACTAGTGCATGTTTTATTTCTTATATGAACAACAAGCCGAAAAAGAAGATGGAAGATGGGTAACGAGCATAAGGAAGAGTGCGTTAGCAAACAGAGAGAAAGCGAGCGAGCAAGCAAAACCAGAATTAAATTCGCTTCATGCATAATTTAACATCAAAAGCCAGTCCATTTGCCGTGGCACCATCATAGCACAACAGCGAAAAAAGGCATGAAATTAAATCATTCGAAACCAGACATTGGGCTTGTTTTCTGCCATGTTTTCGAATGTTTTCGGGGAGGGCGTACAACTTTTCTTTTTTTGTTGCTTAGAGCTTTATCTTTTCCATTTTCGTTTTACCTTTCCCCGTTAGTCTCGTCTTTTGCGAACCATTAGGGAATGTTTCATGCACACATTACACGTTAATGCTATCTGTTACGCACTTGCTTTCATTGAATTTTTCGTTTTGCACTTTAATTGCGGCGTACGTGGGCTGTGTATAAAGATAGTACGGAGGGCAACATACATTACGTTACGTGTCATGCGAATTTATGAAGCAATCTTCTACCATCGACGGATCTAAATTACATTCTGGCACGGAAGCGATAACATGTGCGCTGTCTTGTTAGTGTTCAGTACCACGAGCATACAGCTGAGCATAAAGGAGTGAGAATAAGAGAAGGAAACTAATAATCTAAAGCACGTTCAATACAGGAAGTCATGCAATCGATCGACAATAGCAAACTAAAAACGAAGGCATACAGCAGCGCGAACCAATGCTCGCTTCCGTTGTCTTTCAATTGTGTGTACCACAGAAGTGTACCAGCTACACTACGGTCCCTTCTCGACTTCAATCAATGTTTCACGAGTGGCTCAGAATTGGTTGTAATTTTTCCATACACATGCTGCTCACGTTTCACGTGCCTCGATAACACCCTTTTCGCACTCCAGGCCCGATGATTAATGCAGGGATTGGTTGATTAGAGTATAATGAAGGTTTGCTTGATCCTCGCCTTGAAGATAAATAGGTTTAGCACGCCAGCCAGCCAGCCAGCCCCTGTGGTGTCACATCGAGACAGCATAATTTTACCTGACAGCGTTTGATGTAAACTAAAACCAACAAGATTAATGGATGCAAAGCCCGGGAAGCACGAAGCTTTTGCCATGCGGAATTAATTTCTGTCCCTTTTGCAAACTCTTTCATCTTGCTTTCCAAATAAAAAAAGAAGAAGGGCTGTTGGTTAATTTTGTGAGACATAATAAAAGCTACAGTTTCGTCCTTTGCCATTTTAACTTTTTTTTATGAAACTAGCACCGAAATAATTGTGAAAAAGAACTTGCCAACCACCACACAAACGTGTGGGCAATAAATCTAGCACATAGGAGACAGAATCGATACAGTTTTAAAGGTAGGGAACGGGGCTGGATAAACAGTTTGACGCCTGTTATCATCCCGGCTAGGCGCAAACCACGAACACAGTCAACATAATGCAAAATCAATATTTACACAAGCGAACACGAATCATACAGCATGGGTTGCAACATGAAATTAGCTCCGGGGGTGCTCCGGGCGTCTCCCTCTCGCTCTCTCTCCCATAATGTGATTCAGAGTCCTATTTTTGCACAAGATACCTTATAGACCGTCTACCCTTTACATAAGCTCTACCTCAACATTTACCTACACATCCACACACACACACATATACACACACACACACACGGGCACACGATTTTCGCACGGCACCTACCGACGGGAACCTACCGAAATTGCATATTTATGTACCAGTATTTCCATACCAACTGACTTAATTTGCGTCTAGGCATATGGAATGGAAGGCGTAAGAATATTGAGAAGAAAAACAGAGTACAAATCTGGCTACATCGCTACTAACGGGCTGTGGAAGCATTTTGAATTCTCTGGCAAAAGATGGTAAACGTGTAAAACCCCTAAATGTCTATCACGGTATAAGCTATGCATAGGAGTTTTAGCTTAAACGGTTTAGGTCAATTTGAGATACTTTAACAATAAAAAATTCAATTTATAGAAGTTTGCATATTTAACCATGATATTGGAATAAAACTAGAAGGATGTAAAGTAGGATAAAATATCTTGACATAAACCATTTTTCAAGGACTAAACCTTTCGAAACGCATTAAGAGGTAAAGCGGGGCAATATGGACCACATAACGCCTTAGAATGAGTGGCAAATTCACGAAATCATTAGGATTTTTTTCATGCATAATATTTATGTATTTAATTAAGTATTCAGACCGTTTTTTTTTCGTTTTCCTTTAGCCTGTATTGAACAGGTTTAAAAATAGTTTAAGTTTTGTAAATCAATAACGAATCTTTTAGAAACTTTGTTTTGGGCAATATTTTTCGTATTTCTTTAATGTTTGAATTTTTAAAATGGATTTTGATTCGCTTTTTATTCTTTATAAGCTCATTAAGTAAAAGGAACCTAAGCAATGTTTCTATGGCCAAATAAAGGGTGACCCATATTGCCCCTTTTACCCCTCAAATGTCAATCTCACCGATTTTCCTATGTTGAATCTAAGGAATACTATATTCAATGCCAGTTTTCATTAAATATTATATAGTCAAAATGATATTAAAGAATATGATACAAAATACAAAATGATATTAAAGATGATAAAAAAGAAAAAAGGAAATTTAACAGTGAATCCATCTTTATTATTTTATAAAAGTCGCATAAATGATACATTTAGGGGTTTAACAAATTTATATGAACACATTTGGAGTGTGATTTTATATAAAAACGGCTCCGAAATTATTGAAATACTTTAAAATTATTAAAAAGGTAACAATAGCAATGCAGCTCGAACGCCCTGCTAGGGTAAAAGTAATAAAAATGTTTATTTTTTTTTATTCGGTAGTAACGGCCAGGCCGTATTGCTAATAAAAATGTTTAAAAAGTAAGCAAAATTTGCTTAATTTCGCTCGTCTTATATTCGATATAATATGTTGCTAAATGAGAATGAAACTAAAGCCCACATTTTATAATACTTGTTACCCTAATTAATTGAAATAAAAAGAATATAATAATACAAATGCCAACTTATACTACTTATTCTAAAGGTAATTTAACGAAACCTTATGCACTTTATTCTGCAAACTGAGTATGGTTAATCTTATGTGGGTTTGGTTGGTTAAGCTAATATGCGCTGTGGGGTTAGTAAAAGGTTAGTAAAGCAAACTGGGCAAACATTACGAAGCACTCGGCTAGCACCCAAATACCAATTGCCAATCCCGATTA
>KB670547.1:123961-135970 GCA_000349105.1 Anopheles epiroticus
AAAAAAGGAAATTTAACAGTGAATCCATCTTTATTATTTTATAAAAGTCGCATAAATGATACATTTAGGGGTTTAACAAATTTATATGAACACATTTGGAGTGTGATTTTATATAAAAACGGCTCCGAAATTATTGAAATACTTTAAAATTATTAAAAAGGTAACAATAGCAATGCAGCTCGAACGCCCTGCTAGGGTAAAAGTAATAAAAATGTTTATTTTTTTTTATTCGGTAGTAACGGCCAGGCCGTATTGCTAATAAAAATGTTTAAAAAGTAAGCAAAATTTGCTTAATTTCGCTCGTCTTATATTCGATATAATATGTTGCTAAATGAGAATGAAACTAAAGCCCACATTTTATAATACTTATTACCCTAATTAATTGAAATAAAAAGAATATAATAATACAAATGCCAACTTATACTACTTATTCTATAGGTAATTTAAGGATACATTATGCAATTTATTCTGCAAACTGAGTATGGTTAATCTTATGTGGGTTTGGTTGGTTAAGCTAATATGCGCTGTGGTGTTAGTAAAAGGTTAGTAAAGCAAACTGGGCAAACATTACGAAGCACTCGGCTAGCACCCAAATACCAATTGCCAATCCCGATTATACTAACTAAATGTTTCAAACAAACGAAACCTTATGCACTTTAAACGTAACAAAACAAAGGCCCCCCCAAAACCCTACGAAACCAATGGAAAAAGAACATACACAAAGCATACCGAACTTCTTTTGCAGCCAATCTTCCGGCACCGCGCAGTAGGAACCGGTAGGATCTACGTCTCCCAGGACAGGCTTTAGTTTTGCTGGACGGCCGAACCTACTTCGCCATACGGTCGCTGCCAACTGCCCTATGTTGTACGGGAAGGGTAGGATTTTGAATATAGTAACCGTACTCCATTGCTCATACCGCTCTCGAACGTTTCGTTCACGAAAGCGTACTTTGCTTTATTAGTACACGGGGACCGGAGGCAACTAATGACGGTCGGGGGACGTCTACAAAGGAATATACATACACACACATACCAAACCAAACCAGGGATACCTGTGCCGAGCGTGATCACAACATTACACCTGTTTTTGCAAAACGGTCCCGGTCCTAGGCGGGGACCGGGTCTAGGATTAGGACCTAGAGCAACCGAATTGTCAAGGGTATTATAAGCTATGAATGAACAATCATTAAACCTGGGATAGGGGGGAGGGAATAGTTTGCCATTTCGCATTGCTGGATGGGCTTCTGAAGGCATAATGCGCTTATGGCTTCACCAGGGGTCTAACTAACATGGAGTAATACGTTTCCTGATTATACCTTTGGGTGCCTACTAGATTGTTCTACAATAAATTTGTAATACAAGCAAAAGGTAATAGCAATATCACTCTCTCTCTCTCTCTCTGTCTCTTTTCCAATAAATCTTGCAGTTTTGGTTGCAAAAGCTATCACTATAGCGAACTACCTAACCAAGAAAGCAAATTACAACCGGCTCATTATTGAAATACAGGACCGTTCCTTTAATTTTTTTTAAAATTCCCACAATGCATAACCCTGCGGGTAGTGCATAACTCCCATACCAAAAATACCTCTCATAAAACAAAAGAAAAAAAAACAGTGTCCATTCGCAGTGTCATAAAAAAGGCATAAATTGTACAGCTAATCAAAAGCACCACAGTGAGAAGAAAAACGATAAGCTAGAAATCATACGAACGATTACCACTTATCAAATAACATCTAAATTAAAATCACATCAATCCGCGCTGGGTGACAGAGGGATAGATAGAGAGTAGAGTTGTAGAGATAGAAGAGAGGCGATAGAGAGAGTGTGTGTGAGTGTGGGTGCTGATATAGTAAGGCAACAGCAGCAGCAGCAGAGAGATCCTACACGAGAAGAAGATAATATTCCCTGCACGGCACGGAGGAGATAACGAGCGTGTTGTGTACGTGCAACAACTGCCGTAAAGACAATTACTGTACTGGATAGTAGTAGTACCGAAATCAAAAGGAAACGAAAAAAAAACCGTTGATAAGAGAGTGGTGGGTAAAACGTGTGTGAAGTGGTTCTTCGGGGGATACTAGCAAGAGGTGTCTGCTGTACGGTTCTGCAACCCGGGTTGGGTTATCATTTCTGCAGAGGTAAGGTGTTGATGGAGGTGTTGTGGGGATAGCGTATTATCGGGCGCAAGATTGATTACATCATTACACCCGGACCGGCTTGGCCACCGTGTGCAGCTGAAGAATGGATGAATTATTTCTTCCAATTTCCTAGCTCAATCCCACTCGGGTGTATCAAATTCGCATCGATTTCGTTTCGCTTACTGTGGCGAAACCGGTCGGTAATGTAAGGGGAAAAGGACAGCGGATCGGAAGAGGAACGCCTAGAACTTGTTGCTTGCTTGGTGGGAATTGTTTGCGCGACTGCGGCACACACACGACGATGCTAGCGAGCGGACAATAATTATTCAGCTTTTGTTTACGTTTCGCGTTCCGTGCACGGTGGTAAATCGTGAATTTGTGCCATTTGAAATTGGCGTCGTTCTATTTTTGTTTCTGCGAGAAGCATTTCTAGCGAGCGCCACCACCTTGTGCAAGGCAAGAAATTCTGAATTCCACTTCCGTTCCGTTTTCATCTGCCAAAGGGGTTTCATCTGCTATGGGACAGAAAGGATAGAGGGATAAAAGAGGGTGAGAGACATCGAGATTTGGGATGAAAACAAAAGGATCAAGTAGTACTTCTACGGAGAAGCGAAAGAAGGCTCGGAGTGTTAAATTTCACCTTCAAACTTTGCCTTCACTTTGTTGGATTCGAATTGCTTCAGCGTGTTCATGAGCAATTCTCTTTCATCTTCGTTTAACCTGTACACCAGATCGTGCAGCTGTTCCCGGGTGAGGGTCGAGGCGGCCTGCGTGTAGGACCGTGCGGGGCCACCACCGCAGCCCGGGAAGAGGCTTGCCAACGCCGTGACGTGCTGGTGCTGCTGTTGGTTTTGCGCCCGTTGTTGCTGCGCGTTCGCTGGCAGGTGACGTTGGGTGGCGACCGTGCTGTAGGTGGTGGAAGCACTAGCACCCACTCCACCACCTATCCGGTGACTAATCCGTGGCATCCGTGGCGTGGTACAACATTTCGCACACTGTGACATCATGCTGGCAGCGCGCACAAGACACGACACATTGGCACACATCGCGGGCAGTTGCTTTTCTTCACCTGGGCAAAAAGGTACAAACCGGGGAGGATATTTGGTACACTCGCGTCGAAATCGACCCACTCCTCTTATCAGCGCTGCTTTTTCGGGTTCCACTTTTTGATAGAAAGCAGAGAAAGTTCGTTTCACTCGTTCGTATCACTTCTCGGTCGGTCGTTAGAATACTAGGCTATTGTTTCGAAATTCCCTCCAGCAGCAGCAACAGCACAGTTTGGCCCGGGAGTAAGCTCGGTTCGCACTTTATCCGAAGCACGCGCTTATCAGCTCGCGAACAGCAGCGGAACTGGCGTGTGTGGAAGAACAACAACAAATGACACAAATGGGGGAAAAAATAAATAAAGCAGTGCGCGAGGTGGAAATCGAACGGTTGGCTCATGCGGAGGGATTTGACGGATAAGCGTAGAGACAACAACAATCGAATCAGATTGAGGTTGAAAATAGGTGAGCAAACTAACCGCAAAATAAACTGAATCCAAATGGAAAGAGTAAATTAATTTATCGACTGTAAAATGTTAATATTTGCTTTTCATTTACCTTGCAGCGTTCCAAAATGATGACGATGAAGCAATCTCGAAACAATTTATTTTAACAAAAGAAATGCAGATTTTGTCCGTTTTGAAATGCTATAGTGTAGTGTGGTCGAAAAATGACAAACATTTTCCCACAGTGATTGAAAGAGCGCGAGCAGGACAGACAGATACGTAGAGTGCAACCGCTTCCACATTCGAAGTCGAAACTTTCGAACAGCAGTTAAATTCTAATTTTATCAGATGGCTGATAAAAAATTCTCACTCGCGAACCTGAAGAGCAAGTTTATACATATTAAAACAATATGTAGATGGAATTTCGTATAATTTTACAATAATTTAAATGTCTTGATTTGCGCTGATACCATTCGCATTGGTTCAACCTTGTCGCCTACCAAGAAATTGTCTTTTCAGGCTAAGCTTTTGGCAGGCGACCGTATAGTTTGCAAGTTTGATAAATCTCTAAATAAGGTGTATGCACAGCATTTGTTTGGACCATAGCTTGATTCAAGGAGTCTATTACGAAGACTGTAGTTTATCTTATAGCTAAACAGATCCTGATACAGCGTACCTAGCTCCTTATCGTAACGGATCTTTCCCATTCTAGTCGCAGAGAAATGGAGCAACGACACTTCCCCTAGCTCTTAGCTAATCCCAAGAATATCTGTGTCTGGATCGAAATCTAAACAAATTTGAATCCAATCAAATGCCAATAGAATCTAATTCCGTTTGAGCACCTGAAAGATCAAAATGCGAGCAAATCTCGATCGAAGATAATGAACATTTTTTTAATTTTCTTTGAAGCTCACAATCATCTAAGTTTAATGTTTTCGGTAAATTCTTAATCATGTTTAAATGTGGTAGTTTAACATATGTGGATTAAGCAGAATTGATTCTACTGAATTTTATTCAATAACTCAATTTCATTTCACAAAACTTCGTTTCACTCATTAAAAAGACGCTTTAATTCTACATCCTACACTCTACGTACAATTCTCCGGCGCTTGCGTGCTGATGCGACCCAGTTCCAGATTCATGGTGCGCAACAGTGGATGTGTACCGCATCCACATCTGCCCCTGAAATCATCCAAATCCAACGCCCACACCATACCTCCGCCCAGGTTCATCTGCTTCACAAACTGTGTTTTCCGACGGATCTCATCCACATCATCATACGATACCCACTGACTTCCGCTGTACGCGTACGGCCCTATTCTGCCCTCCGGATCTCTTCGTACGGTCCAACCGTGACGGTTAACCTTCTCGCATATCTCGTAAAACGACAGGAACCCGCCAGCGCGCGTAAACTCGCCCGCCTCACCCGGTCCGTACGACTTTTCGTTCAAGCCGTTCCGACTGTTGTCGGCCAGCGAAAACGACTGCCCGTACAATGGCATACCCATGACCAACTTTCGCGACGGTGCTCCCTTTTCGATCCAATAGTTGATGGAGAAGTTGGCGTTAAAGTAGTCGTACGTATCGCCCGGGTAGTAGTACAGCGGTGCGACGTGGCCCGTCTGCTTGTCCCAGTTACCGTGGAAATCGTACGTCATGACCGCGATCCAGTCAAAGTATTCCGCCAACACTGGGACATCGTACCCGGCATCGATCACCATCTTGCTGGGCGAGACGGCCGCCGAAAGCAACCAGCTTCGCGGCCGGAACTCGACCGCCAGCTCCTGCACCAGCTTGGCAAAGCCTTCCTTCTCATCCGGATAGCCCTTCTGGCAATCGACCTGCCAGCACACCGGATACTCCCAATCCAGATCCAACCCATCGAAATCGTACTTTTCGATAAACTCAACGGCATGCTTCACAAACCTCGCTCTGGCCGCAGCGTCGCGCACCAGCTTGCTGTACTTGTCCCCTAGGGAATCGTTCCAGCCGCCCAACGCTAGCGTAACCTTCGCGCCCTTGCGCTTCTGCTCGACGACACGCTCGTAGAATCGATTGTCGATGTCGGCCCAGGAATCGTGCGTCTTGATCGTTAAGCTTTCGCGATCGAGCACCGCGAACCCGTACACGATGTGCGTACAGAGCGTGCTATCGATATCGTCGGGAGTGTACTTGCCGTCTCCCTGTCGATACCAGGCCCAGTTAGTGAAATAGCACACCACCTTGTAGTCACTGTTTCCAGGAACAATTTCATTGTTCGGAGGTACCGGCCGCACCGTTGTTGGAGTAGTTGTGGAGGGTCTTGCGGTTGGTCGCCGCGTGGTTGACAGCGTTGTAGTGGTGGTTCGGCGGGTTGTAGTGGTACGTCGCGTAGTGGTCGTTGTGGCGGGACGTTTAGTGGAAGTCATCCAGCTGTTGTCTTCCGTAGTTGCGGGGGCAGAAGTCACCGAACCTTGCTTGTTTTTACAGTTACTATTTTCTTCCCAGTCACAGTATTCGTTGTTCCATACTGTGTTGGTGGGACATCTGTACAGAAGTAAAGAAAAAGGTGAGTAGGGTCCTCCAAGGAGTATGACTCGACCTACCTTTGTTCATATCGTTTGCCATGCTGACAAATGTAGTACTTCGAACAGTCCGTCTCATGTGGAATAAACATTCGCCCATCGCAAGTGCTGGTCGCTTGATTCGAATCAAGCTCATCGATTGACGGTGTTGACGGTCTACTAGCTCTGGTAGTCGTCGTTCGCCGTGTCGTTCTTCTCGTTGTCGATGCAGCTCTAGGCGTGGTAGAAGTAGTAGCCACCGTTGTAGTTCTGGACGTCGTGGTAGGTCTTCTCGTAGTGGTCCTAGCTGTAGTAGTCGTCATTGCAGTAGTGGGACGATCAGACGCTGGTTTGCTCGAGCCTAGTATACACTTTGGACCCGGACCGGGATAATTTCGCAACACACGGTTGATGGTGCGTAGCAATGGGTACTCCTCACAGCCGCAAATGTTTCGAAAATCGTCCAAATCCAGTGCCCATATCATGGCTCCACCCAGACCCATTGCCTTGACATATTCGCTCTTGTGGCGTATCATGAACTGATCGTCAAACGATACCCACTGATCACCTTTGTAAGCGTACGGACCCATTCGTCCTTTGCGATCGCGCACAACATTCCAGTTTTTCTTGTTGATGTTGGAGCAGATCTGTAAAAAATCATCATTTATTAATTCCAGCTTAAATTTAACGTATTTTAAATAAAGTAACTTAAATAAGTAACAATATGAGCATCGAAAATAGATGCACTGTTGGAGACCAGAGATGCTCAAAACAAGAATTTGGAGAAAAGTCTAAAAAGTCAGAAATAACCAGAAGGTCTAAAATGTCACATTGATCTAGAGGCCCATTCTGAAGAAAAGAAGAGATTTTTCTCACCTCATAGTACGACAGGAACCCTCTGGCACGCGTTTGATCTCCTGCCTCACCACCTCCGTAAGTTTTCGCATTAAGACCATGTTCGTTCACGTCAGCCAACGAGAACGACTGACCGTACATGGGCATACCCATTACCAGCTTCCGGGGATCCGCACCCTGCTCGATCCAGTAGTGAATCGTAAAGTTGGCGTTGAACGTTTTATCCACATCTTCCGGATGTTCGTACATCGGCGCCACGTGGCCAGTTTGCTTATCCCACTGACCATGGTAATCGTACGTCATCACCGCGATCCAATCCATATAGTCGGAGAGTGTGCGTACATCGTATCCGGCATCGATCACCTTCTTGCTTGGAGACACCGCCGAAGATAGCAGATATCCGTGCGGTTTGAAAGCCGCCGCTAGCTCCACTACCAAGCTGGCAAAGCCTTCCTTCTCATCCGCATATCCCTTCTTACAATCGACCTGCCAGCACACGGGATACTCCCAGTCCAGGTCAAGCCCATCGAAGTTATACTTCTCGATAAACTTCATCACATTGTCGATGAATCGCTTTCGTGCCTGGGCACTGCGCACCAGCCGACTGTACTTGTCACCGGCCGAATCGTTCCATCCACCGATGGCGATGGTCACTTTCTTACCCTTCTTCTTAAACTCCACCACACGCTCGTAGAATCGATTGTCGATGTCTGCCCAGGAATCGTGCGGCTTGATGGTTAACCCTTCGCGATCGAGAACCGCGAACCCGTACACGATGTGTGTGCACAGGTCGGGATCGATGTCTTCTGGAAGATATTTGCCATTGCCCTGTCTATACCAGGCCCAGTTGGTGAAGTAGCACACCACTTTGTACTCATCGGAATCGATCGAGTTTTCGTCCTCCTCCGTACTTTCGTTTGATGCGGGTTGTTGCTTCTCTGGGGAAGAGCTGCCCGTGCTGCTGGGCTCCATACCGAAGGCGAGATTTTCATTTGGCTTTCCAGGTTCCATTACGATCGATGCTGTCGGGAAAGAAACAACACTTTAGACATGACTTTGTTCTTTCAGATCAAGTAGTACTACTTACGAAGCACTTCGTTGGAACTGGGAGGATCTCGTAGTCCTTCTCGGATTGCAGTCAGCAATGGATGACTGCCCTGTCCGCAGCGATCCTTGAAATCGTCCAGATCGAGAGCCCAAATCATGCCTCCTCCAAGATCCATCGCTCGTATGTACTGCACCTTTCGCAACAACGATTCCTTATCGTCGAACGATACCCACTGATTGCCCTTGTAGGCATAGGGGCCCATTCGCTGCAGATCATCTTGCACCACCGTCCATCCTTTGTTTTGTATACGATCGCAGATCTGTGGCGAAAATTATTTAGAATCATCGAAGATTTTAACGAATCTTGGGTCATACCTCATAGTACGCCAAGAATCCAGCCGCTCTGGTGAACTCGCCTGCCTGTCCCGGACCAGGTGCCTTTGCGTTGAGTCCATTCCTCTTGGTGTCAGCCAGCTGGAAAGACTGTCCGTACAGTGGCATACCCATTACCAGCTTCCTAGGCGGTGCTCCCTTTTCGATCCAATAGTTGATCGAGTAGTTCTGAGGAATACAATAAATTATGTTTAACAAGAGTAACATCAAAGGATAATTTCATACTCTTACCGCATTGAAGAAGTCAATCTCATCCTCCGGATGATAGTACAGTGGTGCAACGTGCCCCGTCTGTTTGTCCCACTGACCATGGAAATCGTACGTCATCACCGCGATCCAGTCGAAATACTTCGCCAAAGCCGCTACATCGTACCCGGCATCGATCACCGTCTTGCTGGGCGAGACGGCCGCCGAAAGCAACCAACCCCTAGGCCGGAACGCTTCCGACAGTTCCCTCACCAGCTCGGTAAAGCCTTCCTTCTCGTCCGCAAATCCCTTCTTACAATCCACCTGCCAGCACACCGGATACTCCCAATCCAGATCCAACCCCTCGAAACCGTACTTCTCCAGAAAGCCCACCACGTGCTCCACAAACTTTGACCTTGCGGCTGCGCTCCTTACCAACCGACTGTACTTATCACCCGCCGAATCGTTCCACCCGCCAATGGCCAGCGTAACCTTCACGCCCTTCTCTTTGGCGGCCACCACACGTGTGTAAAACTTGTTATCAATGTCAGCCCACGAGTCGTGCGTTTTGATCGTGAGCGAGGAGTAGTCCAGCACCGCAAACCCGTACACGATGTGCGTACAGAGATCGGTCCGTATGTGATCCGGCGTATACTTTCCGTACCCTTTCCTGTACCAGGCCCAGTTGGTGAAGTAGCACACCATTTTGTAGTGGCCGGATAGGGGCTCTAGCACGGGTGGAGGTGTCGCCATCGTTGTAGGACGACTCGTGGTCGTCGTTCGCTTCTCCGTGGTAGACACCACGTACTGCGGTCCATCAATGTCCGAACCCTGCCAGGCGTTATTGTTCTCGTCGGAAATGTTTTCCGTACTCTCCGGGATACCACCCTGCGAACACTTGGCGTTCGCTGGCCAGTCACAGATCTTCAGCTGCTGGTTCCAGTGCAACCCATCGGCACAGCTGGCCGCCTCAAGACGGCCCCAATTACACACCAAATACTGACTGCAGTCGCCCGGGTACGGGACGTGCGAGTTACCATTGCACGGATCGTCCTCCGACAACGCCTTCAACGCACCGAAGCTCGTCAGCAGTCGGAAGTACTGCTCGTTGCTTACACAGTTGACGTTTTCCTCCCAATCGCAGCTCTTGTCCTCCTGGCTCCAGTACAGTCCCGGGCCGCACTGCTGCGCGATCTTCTTTTCGTTCACGCAGATGTAGAAACTGTCGCAGCTCTTGTGCGGATAGTACTCACCATTGTTGCACGTTTCGGTGGGACGACTTACCGGCTTCTTTGTGGTCGTGACCGGCTTTTTGGTGGGTCTTGTCGAGGCCGGAGTGTTCGGAGCAAGCGTAGTCTTCCGGCGAGTGGGCCGTGGTGTCGTCGGTTCTGGCGTGGTACTAGTGGTGGTAGTAGTCGTCCTGGATGTGGTTGTGCGTCTCGAGGAAGTTCGCGTTGGTCGCGCTGTTGTGGACGTGGTGGTAACCGGTTCCGATGTTCCTGCGTCCATTTCACACTTGGCCGATGCAGGCCAGTCGCACAGCTTGGCCGCATCGTTCCAGTGAAGTCCTCCGGCGCAGAACTGCTGCTTGAACTCGGAGAGAACGCAACGGTAGTAGGAGTTGCAGTTGGTCGGATGCGCCTTATACTGGTTACCCTCACAGCTTTCTGCATGGCTCAGTTCGGGCATTACGAGTCCCGGAACCGGGATGGTCGTACCAGTGGTTGTCGTTGGGGTGTAAGTGGTCGTCGAAGGAGTCGTTCTTCTAGTGACGGTTGTTCTTGGAGTGGTCGTAGTCGTCGTAGTGGTGGTAGTTGTTGTTCTAGTAGTGGTTGTAGGCGTAGTAGTAGTAGTTCTTCTTGTTGTAGATGTCGATTCCGGCGTCCACGATGGCCAAGTGGTGTGCGAGTGTGCTGGTGTCGATGTTGTGCTCGGGATTCCACTATCTGGGCTAAACGTCATTTCGGCCGGTTTTGGAGTAGCAGGTTGGGAAGGACGCGAGCAATCCATCCCAGTTGGGGCTGGCGTTGCCAGTCGTCCCAGTGCTCTGTTGATAGCTCTCAACACCGGGAACCGTTCCTCGCAGCAACGATTTTGATAATCATCCAAATCCACCGTCCAGGCGGCGATTCCACCAAATCCAGACTTCATCACGTACCGTGCCTTTGCCGTCGCCGATACAGGATCATCGTACCCAACCCACTGATCACCGTTCGTAGCGTACGGACCGGATTTCATAGTGTTATCTCTACCAACCTTCCACTTCTGCTTCCGCACACGCTGACATATTTCATAGTACGCCAACATGCCCGGCTGTCTGGTGTCATCTCCAGCCGTTCCAGGTCCAATGCTGGGACTACCCTCTCCCGGTGTAGCACGGGTAGTTTGGGCCAGCGTAAACGTTTGCCCGTAGAAAGGCACTCCCACGATCAGCTTGCTCTTGTCCGCTCCCATCTTTACCAGCAGCTGCATCGTGTAGTCGGTGTTGTACTGCGGGTACTTGTCGTACGAGTTTCCGTACAGTGGACTAACATGCCCCGTTTGCTCCTCCCAGGAACCATGATAATCGTACGTCATTACAGCCATAAAATCGACGTACTTTGTTAGCGCGGCTATATCGTACGCCACCATCAGCACCTCCTTGTATCCCGATATGCTTGTACTGATTAGAAGACCTTCCGGTGCAAAGGCGTCCCTAATTTCTTGGATCAACTTGCTGAAGTTGGTCCGATCGCTATCCGAACCCTTTGAGCAATCACTCTGCCAACAAACGGGATAATTCCAGTCCATGTGCAAACCGGCAAAGCGATGCCTTTTCAGAAACGCAATCGCATTCGTGATAAAGTTTCGACGGTTTGCCGCAGATCCAACCATCTCCGAGTACTTGTTGCCCACGGAATCGGTCCAGCCGCCCAATCCGAGCAAGACGGGCACATCGCCCGCTGCTGACACGGTACGGTAGTACATATCTGAAGGGAGCAAAAAGAAAGGAAGGTCATTCAAAAACACGAAACATACAAGAGTAGAATATTCTATTCAATATTTTGCCCACTGTTCCTATCTAAAAGGATCTAGACATTTTCTCTCAACGTTATTGTTTGGCGTTATCATTAACTGTTTAATCACCTAATTGAAAATGAATCGATTTTCTAATTGGTGCTCATTCTATCTCGGTTTGTAAGCTTCGTATTGAGCGGTAATACTAAGACTTACTAAGAATAAGATTTATTACAATCAAAAGTTCTTCACCATTCACCAGTTCATTTATTACAATCAAAAGTACAATCAAAAGTCTTCACCATGCGGCAAATCTTGGAGAAGATGGCAGAACAACAGCTGAACACGTTCCATCTCTTCATAG
>KB670547.1:153450-168697 GCA_000349105.1 Anopheles epiroticus
TTGTATTTAATACACACTCACTTTTACTTCGCAGACTATTTTTAACAAATGAATCTATGATTACACAAAAAATCACAAAATGCTACGGCTTGTTAGCATTTGTTCCGCGTCTTCATCCGATCAGGTTTTCACAAGTTGACGCCATGTTGTCACACATTGTTATCCTTATGGTGTAACGGAAGCAACTGTCATTTTCTTAATAAACCATAAATGATTTTTAAAGGCCTTAAGAAACCATTGAGAAACCAAAGAGTTTGTTAATGCCGGCTGGGAGTACCGCGTGGTGTCGGAACCAGACGGGCCCAAATGGAACCGTACATGCCGCTAATTTTTTGTTATATTACGACGCATCGGGACTACGGAGAGCTTGGCACCATTCATGGCGTTAGACACTTATTTGCTACAAACTGAGACCAATGCAACCGTTGCTATCGTCGATGGAAACGACCGGCTGGAAGGTTGGCTGGCATGAACCTTTTTGTGGACGAGAATGTACGATATTAAACCTTACCTTGCCCGTCAACGTAAGATCGGGAGGGAGCACATGTAGAACTTTTAAACCGTGTGAATCTTACTATCCTTCTCAAGGCGGCTCGGCTTTGTTCATGGCATCAACTCTTTTGAGTTTTCCGTGCCGTCGCGACAAACGTCTTCCACGACCACCACCAAGAAACCCGAACACTATGTAGCTAAATAGATTCCATATAAGGCACTCTTTTCAATTTGTTTGAGCAATAGTATCACTAAAACATATCAATGAGCTTCGTAAATTTCGTTGATGTTGCAAGTAAACAATTTTCGATCTAAATGTCAAACTGAAAAAAGGGTGGCTAATACATTTTCTAGAATTTAACCTGTATCGTACATGCGGACCTTGCTTTGAACACACAGAATCACAGAAGAAAAAGTCTCTTGGAGGTGCTTCGGATTTGTTGCTTGGGCGATGGCGGGAATCTGCTCGAACGTTGCACCGCACTGCTCGATTCGCCGGATGCACTGCAGGAAGAAATCGCCACAAATTTCATCCGTGCGTCATACGGCAATTTTCCGTGTAAAACGTGTTTGCCACCCGGCAGATGCTCGTGAAATTGTGAAATATCGCTCGCAAAATTTGCTTACTTGTGAATCAATTTTCAAAGTGCCAGGCGTTCCATTGCTTGCCGATGGAAACGACCGGCTGGAAGGCTGGCTGGCATGAACCTTTTTGTGGACGAGAATGTACGATATTAAACCTTACCTTGCCCGTCAACGTAAGATTGGGAGAGAGCACAGGTAGAACTTTTAAACCGTGCGAATCTTACTATCCTTCACAAGGTGGATCGGCTATGGCATCAACTCTTTTGAGTTTTCCGTGCCGTCGCGACAAACGTCTTCCACGGCCGCCACCAAGAAACCCGAACACTATGTAGCTAAATAGATTCCATATAAGGCACTCTTTTCAATTTGTTCGAGCAATAGTATCACTAAAACATATCAATGAGCTTCGTAAATTTCGTTGATGTTGCAAGTAAACAATTTTCGATCTAAATGTCAAACTGAAAAAAAGGGTGGCTAATACATTTTCTAGAATTTAACCTCTATCGTACATGCGGACCTTGCTTTGAACACACAGAATCACAGAAGAAAAAGTCTCTTGGAGGTGCTTCGGATTTGTTGCTTGGGCGATGGCGGGAATCTGCTCGAACGTTGCACCGCACTGCTCGATTCGCCGGATGCACTGCAGGAAGAAATCGCCACAAATTTCATCCGTGCGTCATACGGCAATTTTCCGTGTAAAACGTGTTTGCCACCCGGCAGGTGCTCGTGAAATTGTGAAATATCGCTCGCAAAATTTGCTTACTTGTGAATCAATTTTCAAAGTGCCAGGCGTTCCATTGCTTGCCGCCGGTAGTTGAGCTGAAGGCAAGATTGTGCGACCGTGTTGAGCGTCGCATTGAACGAATCCCTCGGTGTGGCACTGCGTAATATCTAACCTTGAGCGACGTAGAATCGTCGTTGCTTCCTGTCTTGCTGTGCGAGAGCTACCCCTACTCCCCCGAAAATAGAGCGAAACTCGTGCACAATATGCTAAAATGTCCACACTTACCGAAAAACGTCGCGTGTCGTCAATCCTCAAGATGCAGTCCGCGCCGGAAGGGAATGTTACGCCCTCCCGGAACAAGGTGCGGTTTGCTGAGCTGTCGATCGAGTCGGCCCTGCGGGACGTGTTGGATAACAACCGGTTAGCGGGGTACGATGAACTTTTAGAGAAGCTAAGAGATGACGACCCACAGGTAAGGGCTTAAGGTAGGTGAAAGCACTCAAAGGGAAAAGTTGGTTGACATGGTTGCTTTGTTTTGTTTGTTGCAGGATACTAAATTCGTAGAAACTTTCGTAGAAGCTAAGCATGCCGTTCCTTTAATGAAGTCCTACTTCGGTAAGCTGGTCGAGTTCCTGCTGTCCTCGCGCTGGTTGGACCGCTCGGACGAAGCCCAGGAAGCATACAAACAGTTCGTAGTAGAGCTCACGATTGTGCAGAAAAACTACTGCACGATGACGGTGGCAAAACTGGTGAAGCAGTTCATCCCGGACGTGAAGGCGCTACAGCAACCGTCATCGTCCTCCTCGTCATCGTCATCGCCTACTTCGTCCGGCTCGAAGCTAGGCATTGAAAGCGAGGAACAGAAACGACAGATGGGATCGTTGCACGATCTGATTGTAAGACTGAAAAATGTGATACCGATGATCTTCGACGTGGTGCTAATGCAGCTACGTAAGAACTTCCCGTACTACAAGCGGCCAACCAGTGAGGTGGTCGGCTATCTGCACAACGTGCTGCGGATGACCGAGTACGCGTCGATCTACTGTGATGAGCTGCTGGACATCGTGTTCTACCATTTGCTGCAGCTGGACGTGAACATGCCCCGGAGCGTCATCGAGGAGACGGAGTATCCGGACGAGGAAATGATGTTCGAGATGACTGAAGCGGGGGGCGATGAGGAAACTGGGGAAGAGAGTGACACGATGAAGCATCCGGTCGCGGAGACGCTCGATTGGTTCATGGAAATCATCTTTGCCTTCATTGAGCGAACGGTGAAGGTTGACGGGCAAGGCGATCGGCTGTTTAAGATCGTGCTGAACCAGTTCGACACACACATCCTGCCGACACACAACACGGATCATGCCCAGTTTATCATGTTCTACATCTGCAGCTTTAAGCTGTCGTACGCAGAACATTTCATTAGCTCGCTGTGGAAGAACGTGAACAATCTGAACAAATCGCCCAACGTGCGGCAGACGTCGGTGGGGTACATCGCTAGCATGCTGGCCAGGGCCAAATATGTTCCGTTAAAGTGAGTAGTGGTAGTTAATTGTTAATTAAGGTATGATAATCTCTGCTAATCATACTCTGTTCTCCCTTTCTTTTTGCAGCTATCTTAAGTCTATGCTGCTGGAAATGTCACAATGGGTGCACAACTACATTCAACGATGCGACTCGATGCACTACAATCAATCGCTGAAGGCACATCTCGTGTTCTACTCGGTGTGTCAGGCCATCTTTTACGTCGTCGCGTTCCGCGCTAACCATCTCACCGCAAGCACGAAGAACCTCACGTTCCTGCAATCCCTGCAGCTCTCGTCGATCGTCACCTGTCAGCTGAATCCGCTGCGCGTGTGCCTGCCAACGGTGGCGACGGCCTTCGCCGGCATTACCAGGGCGTACCAGCTCGCCTACTGTCACACCATACTGGAGCGGAACGCGCGCCGCAAACTGGCGACCGTGTACAAAAACAACACCCAGCTGCCGGAAGACTGTCTCGATACGTTCTTCCCGTTCGATCCGTACATGCTGAAAAAATCGGGCAAGAGGATCGAACCGTTCTACCTGCAGTATCAGGCGCACGAACTGGACGAGGAAGCCGGGGAGACGAGCATCGGCAGTAGCGGTGGCAGGGGACGCAAACGGTACGAGTCCGTTTCGGAGGATGTGGACGATTTCATACCGGAGAGCAAGCGCCACAAGCATTTGCACGGGAGTGGTGGTGTTGGTGTTGGTGGGATCGATGCGGGGGGTGACTTTACCTTTCCGTACGGCGTATCGCCAGGATTTCACAGTTGAGTGCCAGCGGTAGGTAAATGCGGGCGTGCAATCTTCCCGAGTCTCTGCAATGCGTTTAAACCACTGATAAAATACATTATCCTTATATTAAACCTCCATATACACACACACACGTAAAATAATGATAAGCTCTGTGTTCTTAGTGCTGTCTGGTTATAGAAAGAACTGCAAACAAGAAAAGGTGCTTATCATCCTAAAGAATATTAGTACTTGTCGTTTAAAGCGTGAATGTTCCGTCGTACTGTTGGGTAATGCCCTGATTTTTTTCATACTTCCTACATTTATTAGCATTATGTGTTAAATAAATATAATAATTCAATGTATATACAATTACTCAATTTTTTGGTTATGATTTTTCCTTTAAGTTATGAAAATACAGTTAATTTTCATGCAACGAGCATTAAAAATTGTTAATTAGAATGTTATAACGTTACAACAAATATGTACAAACAATCTCAATTAGATTTGAAACAACGTAAATTTAGAAAAGCTAGAAAAGTGGTAATTTTAATCAAATTTAAACAAAACACATTTTTTGTATGGAATGGGACTTGCTAGTGGAAATGGGAATATGGGAATTGTTCTGTAAGAGGAATGGATCCGACGTTCCTAGTAGGCTACTAGAGGCTCTCCTTCTTAACTCCTACTCAATACGTCCACGACGCGCAGAACGGTAACTTGTCGCCTAGATATCCTAGCTTGGGTACACGGGGAAACTCAACGCCTTGGGCGGATGGGTGGCAAGGCTGAATTGAGAGGGAGAATGGACTGCTACTCGCAATGTTAGGGGGAATGTTAGGAGCGGCTTAAACCAGCGTCTGTTCCCCAGGTTAGGGACGGCTGTACCATGTGTCCTGGCATCCTACGGGACGTAAATCGGCTAGGATGCGTTGTTCGACCGACGAGAAAGGAGGCGGGTGCTCTTGCAAGTCACCCCCATCATTGCAACGAAAAGATAAGTACGATTGGTGACCAGGACATATCAGCACGACGTGCGCAACTATGAGCAGGCCAGCAAAGAAGAAAAAAAGAGTGGAAATGGGAAAACTCACTTTTTTGGAAGTGTTGAATCGGTGGTAAAGAGTAGGTAAAGGAGAAATTGTCTAAATCTGATGGTTCGTAATAAAAATTAATCACTTACTCCCTGGGCCGACTAGCAACTCAATGTATGTTTTTTTATTCTAATCTTCCACCCTTACACACTTCCCGTGCCGTACAGTGAAAGAAAGGAAGATAGGAAATATTTGAATCTAATGAGTTGGCACGAGAAGGCACGTGTTTTTAATGGTGATCTAAATAGCTGAATCCAAAAGCAGTATGCCGCTAATCAGCACGAGGAGCGGGCTAAAGCTTTGAATCCAAAAAGAGTGTGCTAAAGATCCGAAAGTAGTCTCAGTCTGTAGTTGGTAGAAGGAGTTGCATCTGCAAAATCATTTTCCGGACTCAAATCTTACTCAATGGTTTAGATCGGTTTAGACGGATGTATTTTGTTATCTTACATCTCGTTCTAGTACGTCCAGTACAGGGATGGAATCTGATACGTAAGGATCTTCCAGGTGCGTTCAAGCTGATTCGGGCCAGTAGTAGTGCAGGGAAGTCGATCTTACCTTTCAGTACTCGGAATAAAAATGTGCATTGCATATCCCGAATGAAATTTGAACAGGCTTATCCTTAAATTCTAGTCCGAAAGAGCTGCTTCAGTCGACAGTTTTTAATGCAATCAGAAATAAAAAAAAAACAAAACAAGAGAATACTTTGTTTTTTTTTTATATTTTTTTTGTTCTAATAAATATTCATATGTAAAGTAAATAAAATAAAGTTTAATCGTTCGCCAAACTTTTCAAGCAGGCTCGCGTCTGTGATGTTACATCGATGTAACCCGCGGGTTGTGTGCAAGTCCTGTTAGCGAAGACGCAAACCAAGTGAAAATTTTGAAGCAAAACAATATATTAGTTCCAGCTCTCACCACCGTATGTTGCGCTAGCGCTTTACTTGACGATGTTCCTAGAAAAAAAAAACATAAAATTTATGTTTCTATGCTGCTTTGGTTCATTTTTGTGTGTCAATAATGGAAGTAAAAAGGAAAGAATAAGGTGAATTACCACTTATTGATGTGTTCGTGATGAATTGGTTTAATGAAAATCAAATAAAAATCAGTTTTTAATCGGGTTTTCACATCTCTTTCATTTACTTCTTTCGTACACTGTTCTATCAAGAACCCGTCATGTTTCTTCCTTTTCAAGTTACATTAGTTTCGCATTATTTTTTTTTTCCAAATACATACACAATTTCGTATTGTTTGCCAAAAACCATACCACAATTAACTGTCTTCTTCAAGCCCTTTTCGTTACTTAGCATCTTTTATAGTCAAATCAAATGCGGGCCAAATTAAAGCAAAGGGACAACATTTTATTAAAGTATCGATGCCATTTTGACTTCATCCGGCGATAGGTCGTGACACTGTTGCAGATGCTCCTTAAACTCCTTCTGAAAGTTGGTCCCGTACGGGGCGGTACTTCCTTCCGTCCCGTGGGCGCACAGTTTGCATTCGTACAAAAATTTCCCCTTATGCTTCGACGTGGAAATGACATGCTTTCGTAGATTTTCCTGAAATAAAATAAAACACACAGATGAGAGAGGGGTTCTTAAGACGGATAGGTACGATTGCGGTCACTTACAATGTTGTTACAGGAGTAGTCACAGTGCGGACAGGCGAACGGTTTGCTGCCACTGTGCACCAGCAGATGCCGCCGCAGGTGTCCGGGAATGTGCGTCGCAAAGTCGCACCGATCACATTTGTGCTTCTTCTCGATGTCCTCGTGCCGGAGAACGGAATGTCTGCGGGAATAAAATCAAACATTGATCAGCAAAGCAAAGGGATCGCCCCCGGTCAGGGTCACGGACATCAATTAAAGGGAGGCATTTTGAGTTCAAATATGGGCAGAGTTGACACATTAAATGGTAATGCGCTCGATCCGGTCCACGGGCGCGTAAGTCTTGTGTCGTCTTTTTTTTTGTTGGACGCGAGAGCTAAACAATAAATTCTCTTGAACGACGATGACGCTGCCCGTGGAAGGTAAAATCTGGTGCACTTTAATTGTCCATCGGAAAAAAAGGAAGGGAGAGCGCGAGTTTGCGTCTTGCTTTGCAGCCTTCCCCTGCAGCATGGATCGATTGCACGCAGCATAAGCATAATGATCGACCGTGTAAACTCAAACTGAGAGAGAGAGAGAGGGATAGAGTGAGAGAAAAAAGGTCCAAGAAAATGGCCGGTGATGCTGTCCGATTCCATCCCGCCGTCCAGAATCGTTCGATGTGATCGGTCGCCCCCAAATTGGACTGCCGTAAAATGAAGAAATCGTGACTTATTAAAGGCCTGCTGCTGCTGCTGGTGGTGGTGCTGATGCAGCTACATCGCAACAAGCAATGTGTGTCGGGCGGGTTGATCGAGGGCGCACGCGTCCTGCCAGCCCCGCCTGAAGCGGACGTCTTTAGCGGGGTCATTCGGTGGAAAACGGTGCATAACAAGAGCAGTTTACCCGACAGCAGCAACAGCAGCCATGAAGAACAACAATAAAGAGAGAGAGAGAGAAAAACGGTTGCCAATGTGATCATATAAATTATACACACGGTTGATGATATCGTGTCGATAATAATATGTATTAAGGTTTTTCACTTCGGCCAAATGGGTGCGCGATTGCTCGCTTTGGATTTTGCGCGTTCGTATGGGAAATGGAAGCGGACAGCACGGTTTAAGCGAGTAACGATGAGAACACGATCGGTGAAGCGGACACTTGTGAGCACTTGCATAGTGTTATTGGAGAGTTGTGTAAAGGAGTGCGTTTGATCATGCTGTGTTTTATTATGTTTTAGAACTCATTAGCGAGAATACGAAAGAGAAGTATTTAATTTCAAGACAAATAGATTATGATTATGGGAAATAATATTTTAAGGAATCATGCCAAAAGTTGTTTATGACAAATGATAAGGTAACGGTTGACTTCAACTGTTCTTAAGTTCTTACGATCATGAAACTGTACTACTTACTGTTAAAATATAGCTTAACGGCCTATTGACCGAGCTTGAATATACTACAAGGATAATTTACAGCATGATAACAGCGTTAATCGAACTCTGTGGAATATTAAAGCTCTCTAATTTAATTCAAGAAATAGCATCACACAACATTTAGCAAAACCTTCTGTCTTTTTAAAATATTTGTTTAAGAAATGAAGTGACTATAGTACTATGGTATACTGTTAAACAATTTCTTTTAAATTGGTCGTTAACTTGTTACTAGATGTGATCTGCTTAAACATCTTATTCATTTATACAGATTTGGTTTATTTGGAAGCTTGTCTATTAAGCTACAGGAAAAGTTTGATCTTTTAAAAGTAATTCAACATTTAATTGCCGCTGCATACAAACATTATATTTTATGGCAGTTCTTTACAGCACATTTCTACATTTCATTTTTATTCAATTTTATCAACCATAGTAGATCAATGCACAATCTAAGCCCAGATGAAATAAGCTTTCTGTGTTTTGCGTGTAGCCCTAATTGGATTCGAAAAATGTCAATTCTGCTTCTGCTGGGACACAGGATACTTACTTTTCATTAAATTGTTTCATCATTTCTTTAATTAAGTATCTAGCTTCCCGGAACGATAGCCCTCCAGACGGTCCAGGCTTGCATAGTCTACTGGGCTGTCAAATTTCCATACAAAATCAAAACAAACGGGTACGGTACGGTACGGTACGGTACGGCTGATCAGTGTGCATGCCGTGTAATGTAAATTTATCTAATTTGTACTCCATCGGAACTGCTAAATGAAGAACTTTTTTGTATCCTTCAAATCTTTTCCAATACCGTGCAACAAAAAACTACATTTTGATTATTATGAAAAATATTCTAGACTTAATAAAAAAAACTGTCGCTGTTCGATTGAGTGGCGTACCATACATTGCTGAACATTTCGTAGGCTTAGAAAACTTCAAGTATGATTTATTTCTATAAATTTTATTTTTTAAACTGCTGAACCATTCCGTGGCTTAATTGTATGTAACGTACTTTACGCCAAGTTCATGTTTTAGTTATTGCGGTTGAATATGCATTGTTTTAACTTGAGTTAGTTTGTACCTAAAACTTTACGAAAAAATAGAGAGGTGTTTTTCCTTACTTGAAAGTTCAATAACAGTTTAAGTTTTATTTAGCAACTCGTGTCAAAGAACTTAAGTCAAGCTAACAAAGTAAATTGTTTGAATGGAATTTCTATTTAAATTGTTTCTTAAACCCCTGATAAAACAGAAAAATTTATGCTAAAAATATCTGAAGCATGGACGCAATGGTCAGGAATAGCAAATACTTTAAAAAAATATACTGCTTTGAATATAAAAAAGATCATTGATCAAATCATGCTGATTTTGATTAACTTTACTGAACTGTTAATTTTAAATACTTGCCATAAAACACCCGTTGCAGACGAAAATCTTTAAACTTATGCTAAAATGTGAAGAGCTTTATTTTTTCGGTAACAAGATCGAATAATGCTTTCTTAGTTCCAAACTTTACTCAACAGAATCAAACTCAAAAAGTTTGTCATTCACGTTGTACAATTTGTGTTCAACTAAAGGTTGAAAACGTTGTACTTAATCGCTTGAGAGTTGATTCCAAGCATGATTGTACACGCATTTAATATCAAATGAAATTTATTCTGAACATTATAATTTCTATATCATTTTCAATATTTTTGCCTGCTTGAGTTTCCAACATTTGTGCATTGATTTACGACCGTGCGTCAACTTACGCACACGTGACTTACTACTCATTGGCTACCTTCCGCACAAAAAGCCTCCCATCGCATCGAACACGATGGACATCTTTAGATTAATGTCGTTTCATTACGGTTTTGCGGCCGTACGGGTCCCGTGCCGTGCTACTGCTACCCCGTAACCGAAACAGACCCGATACCGTATACGGTAAACGGCACAACGATTGCGACAACAAGATTTAAACTGTAACAATTTCACTCCACTTACACTGCCCTGCCCTGGGCCTCTATCAAATTACAATAGCACAACCGCGAGTGCAACCGATCGTTTCGTTTTTTTGTTTTCAGGGTGCGACCTCCTTAACGCACCACCACCCCCCGGGAAAGGATCGGCAGCTCTCTCTGTCTCTTTCCCTGACTCCCTTCTGATTCGATATTTCTTTAGCGAACGATCGTGTTTCGCGCTGTCCCGCGGCCAGGGGCACACATCTTGATCGAATATCAGTCCGCTCTTTTGCAGTGAAATATTTGCCTGGGCCGGTGGAAAAAAAAGGGCCGACCTACCTCCCCGCCAGGGGGTGGAGGGAGAGGGTGGAAGGAGCGATGGGAGAGCATAAATATGCAACAAACCACGCTGCAGACTAGGTGAGAAGAAGCGCATGTTTGCGATCGTGTGCGGCTTGGCGACCGGTCGGTTGGACGATGGCGTGTATCGATCGTACCTTCGTCCTGGCCTTCTGGCTTGGATGGATGTTTGTGGTGTTTGTGCAACGGTTACATTCCGGTTCTCACATCTTCCCAACCCGTAAACCCCACAGGAGCAAGAAACAACACGAGAGACAGAGAGACAGAGAGAGAGAGAAAGGGTTACAATTGCTTCCTTTGCTTCCTCGTTTTATGTAAATTGCGATCACTATGCGACAATCGGCATTTCGACGACGCGTTCGAGGGCGACATGCGCGCTCGGAAGCCGTACTGCGGGCGGTACCCGGCCGCCAACCATGGCCGTGCGGTTCGTCTTGATTTGCTCGCATTTTTGGTATTATGTTTCAGAATGTGACCACGGTCACCCGATCAACGGGTGTCGATCGGCAGCAGATCGCAATGCTGAATGTGCCGGACAGGGAAGGAAAGGGTGGGAAAAACATTTCCTCAATATTGTAGCAACTTTTTGCTGGCCGTTCGCTGTTGTCGGTGTGGATTGTTGGATATGTTTTTGGTCCCAACTGTCAGCGCAAACCATTCCCAAACGGGTGGCGTAGCTGGCTTTAAATGGTTGGTTTTGAAAGGGTATCTTTTTGCACGCAGGATGGTAAATGACAGAATTCTGATGCTTGGGGTGAGTGGATCTGGGATTAAAAAGGGCATTTGGGAGAGATTATAAAGTTTTAACGCGTTGTTTCAAGGACTTTTACATCAATGAAATTGAGATTTAATATCTTGATCTATTTTATTCCTCCCTTTCAGTGTTGTTACTATTTCAGAGGTAGAATTTTGTACAGCTCAGTTATTTATAAAAAAAAATCTGAAAATCCTGGAACTCTAACATATTCAAAAGAAGTGAAAAAAACTGTAAGGTTTGCTGTCACGATAATTGAAAACAACATTCTTTGAACCTTCTGCCATTGTATCTCTCTAGAGTAAGTCACCCTGGACACTTAGAATTAGTGAAGGATTGTGAAAATAATTACACTGCTCATCATCCATTACTAAATGTGTTGGAAGATTTGCGCCTGAAAAGATTCAAACGTTTGCATGATTTATGTCGGACCTAGATTCGTTTTGTGGTTCAATCGTATTGCATTGCAATTCGGTTCGATTCTAACTGCATACAATTCGATGGATTCTATGTGATTGAGATTCGATTTTTCGTTGTCATTACTTCTCATCACCGTGCCGTGAAAAAATCGTTGATCGAAGAGGATTCGATGTCAAGCCTGGTCATATATCCCTGGTGGAATTTTATTTCCTTATCAATAGTAACTATAAACATAGCAAACGGTGATGAGGAAAGTTACTAAATTTGTAGCTTTAGTTGCCTTTTTTATAAACACAAAAGCTTATTTTGAATCAAATCAATCCGAGAAAGAAAAATGGGGCTTATGAAACTGAACTAGTAAAATGAGACGTTCAAGGTTTTTTTTTATCAAAGTTGGTATGTGTTCGATATTACCAATAATGAATGTGCATTAAAAAAATCAACAAAATTAACCAAAAATGGCTGTTGTAGCTTGCTCTTATTAGTATTGTTGCAGAGAATATTTAGCATTTTTTGAAATGCTCATTCTTGCTTCATTCTGTTCTTTAATTATAAATTTCAAATTGTATTAAAAAAGGATGTTAAACGGTAAAGTAAGTTTTTTTTGCATCTTGATATCATAATATTGCTTTACAACAATATTTTCAAAAAAGGTTTTATAACATTGTTTTTTTTTTTTTTTTTATTTCCGTAGTAACGGCCAGGGTGTATTCATTTAAGTCAGGATGTATTAGTTTTCCCCATTTCAGATCACATTATTAATACTTTTATTAAATATCAGATTTTTCACAAAAATCTATTTAACGTTTTTGTGATTTCGGTTTTGGTGATTTTTGGTTAAAAGTAAAGAGGTATACAGATTACGATCAATGTTACTGTATTCATGCCAGAAAGACCCTGATTCTTCGCAGTTTGACACTTTAGTTCAGGAATATTAAAAAATACCTGCACGACTATGATAAAAATGAGAGGAGTTCCTAACATTTTATAACGTGATAGAAAAACAATTATTCAACTTAAATGTTATCTACAATCAATCATCAGTTTTTTAAACATTCTTTAATAAAAAATTGATTTTTTTATTTATTTATTTATCTAAATGAGTAATTTAAATGAGCGTGTTTCTTAAGCAACAGCATTTGAGAAGGTTAAAGAACCAACCAACAAATTAGCCGCTAAGCTCCTTTCATAAAAGGTGTATTTTTTGTTTAGAAAAATTAAAACCCACAGTGACATTTATACCTGGTTTCTAGTTAAAGCAAAAGAACCTAAAATTATAGTTTAATTAAGTAAACTAACGACTACATGCTGAACGTGGCTAAAGAACCGAACATTATTTTTAAGACTCACCAAAAGAAAGCATTTAAGTACTTCAAATTGCCAAAACCGAGGCAAAACTGACCTAAAACTTGCTAAACTTAAATTAGAAACAAATGGCATTTTCTAACAAGAGAGGTAAAAAATGATTAAAATAAATTGATATATTCACAATGAAAAGTTTATAATGTAAAAGCAGTAAAATAAAACAAAGAAAACACTCGTTAATTGCAGAGTAAAAGTAAGAAAAAAAAATCAAAGCTTACTAGGAGTCAAGGAAACAGGCATCCTAACAGCATCAGTAGAGAGAAAACCGATAACACGAATCGATTTTCAGTTTAACCCCTTCTCCCCTCCTCCTCCTTCGTTCCTGCGCCCAAAAACGGCAATGAGCCTGTTTTTTACATAACTAGCCCCGTTGAGCCGTTTCCGTTATTGAGCTACTTGAAATGAACTCGTTTCGCAGTGCACTGTTTGTGTTTGCGGCACTGGCACGACGAAGGACGATGTGTAAATCAGGCATAACCACGAAAAATATGAAGACATTTTTATGCGCGCAATAACGATGAGCTTCAGCGCAAAATGGGGTGGAGAAAGGGGAAAAGTAGTACAAAATACAATCCCACACGTTGTTAACCTCGACTGCGGCTAGCTCGCAGTGCGATGGAAAAGCTCACCGAAAGGTCAAAACTTTCCCGACAGTCCAGGACAGTCAGCGTCACGGGGCCGGATCGTTGTCGGATTGCTTTTCCTATTTACACGGCTCTCTCTCTCTCGGGATCCGGTGGTCTAATAAACCCATTTGTGCAGCTGGGAGCGTTCCGTCGCCGTTCGTCATAACCATAACGGCAGGGCCAATCTAGCCGCCCGCACCGCACCACGGCAGCTAATCCGTTGCAGTTGCGGACGCTTGCGGAAGCAAACAAATCGTTGCGGGCTGCTGTCGTCGGTGGTGGCTCGTTCCCGAGCAGTTCTTTTGCCGATCTTCCGTTTCTGTTCCGATTTCCGATGATCCAGCAAAGTCCCGGCATGGATGCGAGTGTGGTCGCTACATAAAAATGCTCATGTAAATGGGCGACCCGTTCGGACGGGATTTACCCTTACCCCACTCCCCGTTAACGGGAGCGAGTACTTCTTAATGTGCGTATCGTGAGGATTGTCTGTTTTGATTAAGACTGCACCACCAACCATCCACCCTGCGGACCGGAGTGTTGATCGTCCGCATTGCAGCGGTGTTAGTACAGGGCTTCTGGCGCACTGGCGGCGGCAGGCTGTAAAATCTGTTTACCCACTTCGTTCGGTCCGGTTGGGCTAGGTGGCTCCTCCTTCGCAGCTCCAAGATATTGATGACACATCCGACACAGCCCCATTAACATCGTCATCCACGTAGTGGCCCATCTTCCCTCCGTTGTGGCTTTTCCTTCCTTGGGCTTTTCCGCATTATGCATTATTATGCATTTGCATCCCATGCCCCCCCCCCCCCTCCAGGGAAGGTATGCATAATAATGCAAATGATAATAAAATGAAATAATAACATAAAGAATTATCTCAGCACGGCGAGCGAAAACAAGGGCCAGCGCCGCTTTCCCTACCCCCACCCCTCCCTCGTGGTTGGGTTTTTGGGTGGAGTTTGGATTGTGTTTTTTTTTCTTCTTTGGTTCCGCTTGAGCGTTCGTGCGAGGCGAGGCAAGGATTGTGTGTACCGCCCAGTAGCGAGTTTGACCATTTACTTTTAATAAAAATAACTAGCTGAACTCCCTATGGGGCTTTGGGTGGGGCTGGGGAGTGGGAGGGGGTGAGGGGGGGGAGGTAACGCAGCCGCAGAAGATGATGATGTGCCGGCCGATACGCAAGGAAAACATGCATATGCAACCGATTAAACCGACCACGGGCTGAGTAGTTCTTTCGGTGAAATGAAATGCTGGTGCCAAAACAATGGCAAAAGGTGGAATGGTTTGGCGTGGAATATTAACCCAATAAACTCCCCTCCCTCCCACCCTTTGGGTGGATCAGTGTGGGGTAGAAAGAATTGTACATCGAAGCGGTTGATAAGTTCGTGACCGATTCGCCCGGCCCGTTGATCTTGATGGTTGGGCCGGTTGGGTTGGAAATTGGATGGGTTTGTTCCGGGGGGGCAGGGGGGCAGTGGCACTGGTTTCGTTGCGGGTTTTCCGCCAACAGCAGCATTGTTCGCGCGGGTGCCATTCGTAAGGAAGAGCCGTACTTAATTTATGATACATTCTGCTGGTGGACAGTGCCATAATGTTATGCATTATTCATGGGAAAACGAGGGATTGGTGG